>ML104032.1:27211-37375 GCA_003697995.1 Taxidea taxus jeffersonii | reverse complement strand
GGGAGAAGCAGGCTCCCTGCCGAGCAAGGAGCCTGATGCAGGACTCGATCCCAGGACGCTGGGATCATGACCTGAGCCGAAGGCAGCGGCTTAACCAACTGAGCCACCCAGGCATCCCAATAAATATTCTTTTAAAGGCTAATTCCATCATACCAGTTACCCAAACTTTACAATTTTTAAATCAAAGAACTTTATGGAGATACTCTGCATTTCTACAGTTTTGGTGTTATAAAGACTAAGAAGTAGTAGATACGGGAGGATTTGCTTTAGTAAAGATGTAGAAAATCTCCAAAAGGAGAAGAAAAATGAGCATTTTGAAGTGTTTATATTATTAGCATATATAACGAAAGAGCTTGTTTTTACCGTGTTCTTGATTTTGTAAAATTCTCTTGAATTTTTATTCAGATACTGGGCAAATACAGATTGGGTGTATATTCTGTACTTGTACTGGCTATCCTAAAATAGAGTAGGCATAGCCCCTGCCTCTGAGGTTGGAAGGACAGAAGCAGAAGGAATAATGAGTACTTATCAGGGTTGTTACAAGTCATAAATTGAATGTATGTTTCCTCTGACCCTAATACACACACTTCTAAGCCTCTATTTTTTTTTAAAGATTTTATTTATTTATTTGACAGACAGTGATCATAAGTAGGCAGAGAGGCAGGCAGAGAGAGAGAAAAGGGGAAGCAGGCTCCCTGTTGAGCAGAGAGCCAGATTCGGGGCTCGATCCTAGGACCCTGAGATCATGACCTGAGCCGAAGGCAGAGGCTTAACCCACTGAGCCACCCATGTACCCCATAAGGCTGTATTTTTAAGATGAAAGAACTGGGATTAATGTGAGGGCTTGAATTGGGTCTTTTCTGAGTCCAATACCAGTGCCTTAAGCCCCTGATTTCCTCCCTCTAAATAACTCATTCTTATGCCCAGATTAAACTCCTAGAGGACATACACAGTATCAGTTTCTCTTAATTCATTAAATCAACAAATATTGAGTGTTTTGTTACTTACAGAGTGCTGTGCTTTGTAATGGGAGAAATAAAAATAAATAAGACCTACCTCATGCCTTTGACCAAATAGCTATAAGAAAGGAACATAGTGTCATGTTCTTTGTAACCCTGGGCATGATCAACCCATTCATTATACTTGATAGACTGGCATTTTTTATGTGCAGGAACAGACAATATTGCTCCAGCCTTTATACAAGAGAGTCCTGGGCAATCAGACCAGGTTGAACCCAGAAAGCCCATTCCCTTCTGGATTTTTCTGGAAGACGCAGAGGAGCCCAAGGTGGCTCAGTCCTGCAGCTACTGAAGGAAAGGTCTTACAGGAAATATTGCAGCCCTCCAGACCTCATACCAAGTAACTGGCCTCAGAGCAGCAGAAACAGGATTTGCAACAGAGCATTTCTTTGATATTAGGATCATTGTCCTTCAGGATACACTGCTAATCTCCAGTAGTCTCTCATTTTAAAAAGATGCAAAGTAAAGAAAAATTAAAAATTAAAAAATAAAATAAAAAGACACAGAGTAGAAACCATGGGATGTATTTACCAGCAACTATCTTGATATAACATAATAAATTTATTAATGAGCCTTTTTCCCTCTTGGCTTTATTACATTTTTTTACTACTGGAAAGCTGCTTGGAAAGTTATCTTTAACATGTATCATTGTACTCAGCAGTATCCCATAGTTTGAAAAAGCCAGTGTCTCCCCATCTTAGCAGATTGTGAGATAGTAGTCAGAGCACGTGAAGGAAAACTAAGGCAGGTGCGGACCATTAGCTTCATGCAAACCATAGGAAGAAGGAAAGGAATGGCCAGTAGGGTTAAATGTATCAGGTAGGATGGTTTAGGCTGAAATTAACAGAAAATCCCCTCTAAAACTAGATTAAACATTAAAGAAATATATTAACTACATAGAAGGAAGAGTAAGAATAAAAGGTGAGGGGACATCTGGTGGGTCAGTTGGTTAAGTATCTGCCTTGTGCTCAAGTCATGATCTTGGAATCGAGCCCCGAGTTGGGCTCCCTGCTCAGCTGGGAGCCTGCTTCCCCCTCTGCCTGCCACTCTCCTTGCTTGTGCTCTCTCTCTCTGACAAATAAATAAAATCTTTTTTTTTTTTTTTAAGATTTTATTTATTTGACAGAGAAAAACACAGCGAGAGAGGGAACGCAAGCACAGGGAATGGGAGAAGGAGAAGCAGGCTTCCCGCCAAGCAAGGAGCCCAGTGCGGGGCTCGAACCCTGGACCCTGAGATCATGACCTGAGCCGAAGGCAGACACTTAATGACTGAGCCACCCAGGCGCCCCAATAAATAAAAGCTTAAAAAAAAAAAGAATAGAAGGTGAGGGGTGGTGTGCCCTTCCCAGTTGTATTTCTTTCCAATCTGATTGAGCCAGTTTGGTTCATGTGTATACTTTGGACCAACAACAGTTACCAGAGGAAAGCTGTGCTCTGATTGGCTATCTACCCTTGAAGTTGCGATCACCCTTCTTTTGAAACACATGAGGAAAGAGTGTAGAAACTTGAGTAAAAATTGGGTTTGGCTGTAAAGGAAGAATGGAGAAATAGACACTGGGTAGACAGCTGACAATGAGTACTTACAAGTATCAAGACAAGAGCTAAGGAAGCTGGTTGGATTCAGCAACATGGAGATAATTGTTGGTGCCCTTCAGAAAAGATGATCAGTGGTGTGATGGCTTTGGCAGACTGAAAAGGACTGAGGATTGAATGGGAAGTGAAACACGGATAAACTGGCTAAAGACAGCTCCTTTTAAGAAAAGAAAGGAGGGGTACCTGGGTGGCTCAGTGGGTTAAAGCCTCTGCCTTCGGCTCAGGTCATCCTGAGGGTCCTGGGATCGAGCCCCACATCGGGCTCTCTGCTCGGCAAGGAGCCTGCTTCTCCCTCTCTCTCTGCCTGCCTCTCTGCCTACTTGTGATCTCTGTCTGTCAAATAAATAAATAAAATCTTTAAAAAAAAAAAAGAAAAGAAAAGAAAGCGGGGCTCCTGGCTGCTTCTGTCAGTAGAGCTCAGTTGGTAGAGATCAACTCCTGATCTTGGGGTTGTAAGTTCAAGCCACATGTTGCATATAGAGAGTACTTAAAAGTAAAATATTTTTAAAAAGAGAGAGGGGGGCGCCTGGGTGGCTCAGTCATTAAGCATCTGCCTTCGGCTCATGTCATGGTCCCAGGGTCCTGGGATCGAGCCCCGAATCCGGCTCCCTGCTCAGCAGGAAGTCTGCTTCTCCCTCCCCCACTCCTCCTGCTTGTGTTCCCTCTCTCGCTGTTTCTCTCTCTGTGTCAAATAAATAAATAAAATCTTTAAATAGAGAGAGAGGGACGCCTGGGTGGCTCAGTTGTTTAAGCGGCTGCCTTCAACTCAGGTCATGATCCCAGCGTCCTGGGATCGAGTCCCACATTAGGCTCCTTGCTCGGCAGGGAGCCTGCTTCTCCCTCTGCCTCTGCCTGCCTCTCTGTCTGCCTGTGCTCGCTCGCTCTCTCTCTCTCTAACAAATAAATAAAATCTTAAAAAAAAGAGAGAGAGAGAAAGAGGGAAGCTGAGGAGTTGAGTAATGGCATTTCTTCTAATAATGAGAGATTTGAACATCTAAAAATGTTAATGGGGGAGATCCGGTTTAAAGGGAAATGCTGAGGGGCTCCTTGGTGCTCCATTGGTTGCTAATCTGATTTTTAAAAAAGATTTTATTTATTTATTTGAGAGAGAAAGAGAGAGTATGCATGAGTTGGGAGGAGGGGCAGAGGGAGAGGGAGAAGATTTCCTTCTAAGCAGGGAGCCCAACACAGGGCTCAATCCCAGGACCCTGAGCCATAGGCAGACACTTAATTGACTGAGTCCCAGGCACCCTGAGTGTCTGACTCTCGATTTCAGCTCAGGTCACGATCTCAGGGTTGTGATATTGAGCCCCATGATGGGTTCCATGCTGGAGTCTGCTTAAGATTCTCTCTCTTTCTCCCTCTCCCTATGCCCCTCCCCCCCCACATATCCCCATACTCTCTGTTAAAAGGGGGGAAAAAAAAAGAAAGAAAAAATAATTGAGTGTAATAATTGAACCTTAAGAATGAAGTCAGAGAATTTTCTAATGCAGACTATTAATGATACAGGGAGATTCTCCTCAGAGAACTTCGTTCAGAATTATTGAGCTTGGATGAGAGTACAAGTGGTAAACTGGAGATTTCTGGGTTTTAGGTGGTTGGTGCGCACATGAGCATTCTCACTCTCCCCTCACCCTCTGCCTCTCACCCCATCCCTGGTCACCACCTTGTCCTTGACCCCTATTCCAGGTGGTAGGTTGGTTGTGAATTAAGTCTCAGGGATGAAATGAACTTAGAGAAGAGGTGTCTGTTTTACATACTACTTGTTAATAAAATTTTCCCCAAAATGCTGAAAGTTTATTAGATTTTTAGGTGAGTTAAAATGTCATGATTTATTAATTCTGGTGTATAGTATACACTCAGCAAAGTGGCCATTGTTATGCTTGTTATTGTTACTTAAACCCCAGAGAATTAGCACTTCTAATTAATAAGCCTTTTAAGGTTACCCAGAATTGGGGCGCCTGGATGGCTCAGTGGGTTAAGCCTCTGTCTTCAGCTCAGGTCATGATCTCAGGGTCTTGGGATCGAGCCCCACATTGGGCTCCCTGCTCATTGAGGAGCCTGCTTCCCTCTCTCTCTGCCTGCCTTTTCGCCTACTTGTGATCTCTGTCTGTCAAATAAATAAATAAAATCTTTAAAAAAAAAAGTTTCCCAGAACTAGACTATTCCCCTCTCCTCTATCTTCCCATATAGTGTCTTGTCCAATTCCCTAGTATAGGACATAATTCATTCTTCTGTATCCATATTTCCTTTTCTTTCTCTCTCACTTGTCTGAATAGGAAGTATCTTTTATTTAACTCTCTATCTCCCACCATCTAACATATAATATAACATGTAACTATGTGTCTGGCACATAAAAAGTATTCAAAACAATGGTTTCGTGGGGCACCTGGGTGGCTCAGTCGGTTGAGCATCCGACTCTTGATTTCATCCCAGGTCATGATCTTGGGGTTTTAAGACTGAGCCTGCGTTGGGCTTCACACTCAACAGGGGGAGTCTGCTTGGGATTCTTCATCTCCCTCTCCCTTTGCCCCTCACCCTGCTCTCTCTCTCTCTCTCTCTCTGTCTCTAAAATAAATAAATCTAGGGCACCTGGGTGGCTCAGAGGGTTAGGCCTCTGCCTTCAGCTCGGGTCATGGTCTCTCGGGGTCCTGGGATCAAGCCCCACATCAGGCTCTCTGCTCGGAGAGGAGCCTCCTTCCCTCTCTCTCTGCCTGCCTCTCTGCCTACTTGTGATCTCTCTCTCTCTCTCTGTCAAATAAATCAAATAAATCTTACAGACAAAACAAAACAGTGATTTCTACAGTGTAGATTGTTTGTAATGACCCAACGGTCATCCCTGCTGCCCTGTGAGAACAGAGAATTTAAAAAATAAGAATAAATGATTTAATGAGCAAACAAACTAATACATAATTCACAACTCCACTAAACTTCATGTATGTTTTCTGATTATTCTGGGTCCAGGCCTATGAAGTTCCTTCCCCTAACTTGATCTCTGAACACTATCAACCCATACCGTACCCTCCAAAAGGAACACAAAGCCCCCACTGCTGGGTCCTGAATGTTTATCTTCCTCCCTTGATTACTGCAAAAGCTGTAGTTTTTTTCTGTCTTTTTAAAAATTCAATATTTGATGTTGTGTGATTGTCCTTGAATGCTGTTGTTGTCTTTTTATATTTCTGATAACGGCCCTGTGAAGCAAAATCAGTACATTACAGTTTTTACTGACTTACCTATAGACTGAGGTACATAGTGGGTTGATAGTCCACAAAAGGATTTTAGTTGAATCAGGACATCAGGATGGTTATAATAAGCCACCTGGAGTAACCCAGAGCTTCACTAATAAGTCTCCAGATCCTGTCCCATCAGAATAGGGCCATTTATCACAGCTGGCTGCCGTACACACATGCATACACATGCATGCATGTTAAGTCACAGTCAGAGACTTTTTGCTCTTCAGTGCACTACTCCTGACACCCTCTGAGGATGAGAGGTACCAGGTATTTAATCACCACTGCTTCAACTATATTTACTTACCATTTGGGGAGAAACCATTTAACTAGGACTTTTAGATACAACGTTGCTATGGCCAATTCATACTCTCAGAATTATCTCGTATTAATTCACAGTTTTAAGTGAAAACAAACTCACTTCTAAACCCAGACATATTCAATGTCACCTTTATTTCTTCCCTTCAAGGTTGAGATAATCAGAAACAATATTCTGTTTTATTCTTTTCTTTTCTTTTCTTTCAGAGAGAGAGCGAGAGCACAAGTTGGGGGAGAGGTAGAGCAGGAGGGAGAAGCAGACTCCCCACTAAGCAGGGAGCCCGACATGGGACCTGATCCAGGAACCCTGAGATCATGACCTGAGCGGAAGGCAGATGCTTAACCAATGGAGCCACCTAGGGGCCCTTGTTTTTCCTTAAGTAACACACACAGCCACTACATTTGCTTTGCTTTCCTTCCCTCCTAGGGGGAAATAATCCTAAACAGGATCTTTGGGAAACTTTGTTTATGGCAAGCTCTCAGGGGGCTAATGGCTTGCCTTTGCTAGCTGCAGTCACCTGATCTTGCCCCAGTAATGACACCTGCAGGCAGAAATACTCACCCACCTTCTCTAGCTAGGGCTTCCAGAACTTGAGCAAATCCTTGTTCTTTGAGCTTCTCTTTTCTAGACTAGAACTGACCCCCTCGTCTCATTAAACAAATCTCACTACTCTTAACTGCACTATAGCTTCAGGGATGTTAATAGAATAAAATTCCCTAGAAAACTGTACCCTAGTTGCCCTGATTAGGATCTATTTGTTCTTCCTCCAAACCCTTAGCCATTTATTCTGAGATTATTGCATTGAATTACTTTCTACAGGTAGTTAGTTTTATCCATGTTTCCCCCCAAGGGTTTTCGTCTGAGGATAATGAATATTCAAAGTGTTTGGGCCAAAATTCTCTTCTTTGAGTAGCACTGAGAAGGGACACTGCCAATATTTGTCTATTGTCTATTGTTCTTTTTCCTTATTACTTAAACACAGAGCTATCTTAACTAATTCACTGCAAAGGCAGTGAAAGAATACACTGATTGGTCTGGATAGGAGGACTTGCTTGTTTAGAAAGTACTTTTTTTTTTTTTTAAGATTTTATTTATTCATTTGACAGGAAGAGATCACAACCAGGCAGAGAGGCAGGCAGAGAGAGAGAGAGAGGAGGACGCAGGCTCTCCGCCGCGCAGAGAGCCCCATGCGGGGCTCGATCCCAGGACTCCGGGATCATGACCTGAGCCGAAGGCAGAGGCTTTAACCCACTGAGCCACCCAGGTGCCCCTAGAAAGTACTTTTTGTGACCGAGCAGAGTGTGACTCTGATCCTTTAGGTGATTTGAAGTACATCTCTCAAAGGGCTATGTGAATTCCCAGGTCTTGGAGGGCCTTGCACTTGTAGGCCCTGTACTAACAACAAAACTGTGCTTGGATGTTAGTGAAACAGAAACTTCACCAGTATTGAGAAAAGGCATGTGTCAGCCTTAATGATCAAAGGGGGTTTTTCCTGTCAATTCAGATCAGTCCTTTGAATTTTATCTTTGATAGGACTGACTGTATGACTTTTGCTAACTATAGCCCTTACTTTCGATAATAAACATTATCTTTATCCTCCTCCCAAATACCAGCCAAACCCTGTGTCTGCCCCTAAAAGGCATTTCTGCCTCCTCTCCTTTGGGTGTTCTTTCTTCTTGCCTATTTGAAACCTTTCTCTACTTCATGGCCTATCCAGTTTGACCTATTCTTTAGGGCCTCTCTGAAGTACCTTCTTTCCCCTCCAGGAAACTATTCCTTGACTTTGGCCTTATTCATTCTAGTGTTTAGTTGTGTTCTTTACATTCTACCCAGCACAGTTAGGAATTTCAGGTTTATGCCTATTCATTTATAAAGTTCTCAAGAGCAGGCATCATACCTCTCACTTCTCTAGTACCACGCACAGGCTACTGCCAGCACAAGTGTTTAATTGATACTCACGGAATCAGACTGAATCAGATCAGATGTCATGGAGAGTTAAGGTCATCTCTTTCTCATCTCAGTCAAGATATTGACCCAAGCAACCGGAGCAAAACTTACTTTAGGGAGTTCCAAATAAGTTAGGTATCACACATTCTCAAAAAAGGGTTCTTTCTCCTTTGTTGAAGTCAGAAGAATCCTTTTCCATTTGAAAACTGAAGTGTTAACTTTATTAATGATGGTTTTTGCTTGTCTTCAACAGGCTGCACGCTAAATGGCCAAGAAGTAAGATTCACTGTCCACTATGAAAATGGGTTCACCATCTCCAAGGAGAATGGAGGTTCCAGCAGCGTATTGTACCGCTACCCCTTTGAGAGGCTGAAAATGTCTGCTGATGATGGCATTAGAAATCTGTATCTGGATTTTGGTGGTCCTGAAGGAGAACTGGTAAGAGTGTTTCTGAAAACCATGTTTACTCCAATAAGTATTTTCTTTCTTTCCCATTGTGTCTTACTTTTTGTATAGAAAATTCTGGACGTATCATCCATTTGGAGTCAGGAAATTATTCTTCAGTTTTCAAGATGTATTGGGTTTGGGTTTGGGGCTTGTGTGTGTGTGTGTGTGTGTTTCTTTCCCCCACTTCAGGAAATCATTCCTCTTTAAAAAGTTTTGTTTGGGACGCCTGGGTGGCTCAGTTGGTTAAGCGGCTGCCTTTGGCTCACGTCATGATCCCAGCGTCCTGGGATCGAGTCCCACATCGGGCTCTTTGCTCAGCTGGGAGGGAGCCTGCTTCTCCCTCTGCCTCTGCCTGCCATTCTGTCTTCCTGTGCTCACTCCCACTCTCTCTCTGACAAATAAATAAATAAAATCTTAAATAAATAAATAAATAAAAAGTTTTGTTTGAGGGACGCCTGGGTGGCTCATTTGGTTAATTGGCTGCCTTTGGCTCAGGTCATGATCCCAGAGTCTGGAGATCGAGTCACGCATCGGGCTCCTTGCTCGGCAGGGAGCCTGCTTCTCCCTCTGCCTCTCTGTCTGCCTGTGCTCGCTCTCTGACAAATAAATATATAAAATCTTAAAAAAGAAAAAAGAAAAGGAAAAAAAAGTTTTGTTTGAATGGTAGAAAGGAAAAATGGATAGCCTTTTTAAGAAATAGACTTTTATCAAATATGAGCTATAAAATACGAAAGCTGGTAAACTTTAGTAAATAAATTCTATCCATTGCTATTGTTAGTAGTTGGTTGAGATGAGTTAAAAGTAATAGAATGACTTGGTTGCTACAGAAATTCTGCTGATGAGAAAAAAAGATACAGAGCTATCTCCACACAACCATAATTTTTTTTTTTTAATCTCCTTGTCTTTTAAAGGAAAGATCAGCAGGAATTTATTATTTCCCTTAGGGAACCACAGGAGTGTGTAAAGTTTACTTCAGAAATCATAAATTATGATAAAGTAGTAAAATAATGCATTTTCTGTCTTACCATTTTTTTAAGACTTTATTTATTTATTTGATAGAGATCTCAAGTAGGTGGAGAGGCAGGCAGAGAGAGAGAGATAGAAGGAAGCAGGCTCCCTGCTGAGCAGAGAGCCCGATGCGGGGCTTGATCCCAGGACCCTGGGATCCTGACCTGAGCCGAAGGCAGAGGCTTTATGAGCCACCCAGGTGCCGCTGTCTTATCAGTTTTGAGCCAATAGTTCAAATCTTATACATGAAATATTATGTCTGTTGACACTATCACCATAGATGGAAATTTGCAAAACAGAATCTTGACATTTTATTATTGAAAGAGACCTTAGAGAAAATAACTTCCAAACAAGAAATCATGTCTAGAAATCTTATTTTAAATGATGAACCTTTAGGAGACTATGATTGGACCATGGACCAGGGCTTTTCAAAAGCTCGAAGCAGCAATTTGCAACGATGTGGATGAAACTAGAGGGTATCATGCCAAGCGAAATAAGTCAGTCAGAGAAAGAGAATTATCATATGAAGAAACAAAGAAGAGGATCGTGGGGGAAGGGAGGGAAAAATAAAATAAGACGAAGTCAGAGGGGGAGACAAACC
>ML104032.1:10833-26811 GCA_003697995.1 Taxidea taxus jeffersonii | reverse complement strand
TAAGACACTCTTGGGGCACCTGGGTGGCTCAGTGGGTTGGGCCTCTGCCTTCGCCTGGGGTCATGATCTCAGGGTCCTGGGATGGAGTCCTGGTTGGGCTCTCTGCTCAGCAGGAAACCTGCTTCCCCCTCTCCCTCTGCCTGCCTCTCTACCTGCTTGATATCTCTCTCTCTCTCTCTGTCAAGTAAATAAATGAAATCTTAAAAAAAAAAAAATAAGAGACTCTTAATCATGGGAAACAAACTGAGGGTGCTGGAGAGGAGGGGGCTGGGAGGGTTGGGATAATGGGTGATGGATATTGAGGGGGGCATGTGATGTGATGAGCACTGGGTATTATATAAGACTGGTGAGTCTACCTCTAAAACAAATAATATACTATATGTTAATTAATTGAATTTAAATTTAAAAAAAAAAGAAGAAGTGGGAAACATCCCTCAGAAGGCCAGAAGGAAGTATAGTCTGAAATATCAAATCACTGATTTCCCATCCAGGGGTCTTTGATTAGGTCAGGGGTGTTTTAAGGGCCTCAAGAAACCAATAAGCACTTTAAAATCATTTGGATTTCAGCGTTGTATCTATATTTCTGGTATACTTGACCTTGCTGGGAAATAAAAATATGTATATATTTTTTTAAAAAGCCTCAAGCATTAGATAGAGTTAAATGCTTCTT
The DNA here is from genome assembly GCA_003697995.1 of Taxidea taxus jeffersonii. Classification (NCBI taxonomy): domain Eukaryota; kingdom Metazoa; phylum Chordata; class Mammalia; order Carnivora; family Mustelidae; genus Taxidea; species Taxidea taxus. The sequence continues at coordinate 26,141 of ML104032.1, read as the reverse complement.
TTAAATTAACTTATGTTAAATTAACTAGTTATTTATAGCAGTTGTCATTTAGCAAGCTAGGTATTAGATTATTCCTGGCTATATAGCTTTACTCCCTGCTTTATATTTAATGTATACAAATTTTAATGATGAAATTCGTGCTGTATAATTTATATTTTGAAAAAAGTTGTATTTTTCTTTAAAAGGCATAGTTAACTGTGTCCTTTTCCTGGTTTCTGCATCAGTGCTGACATCTGGCTTGACTCACAGCCCAGTGCAGGTCTCCTTGTTCACCTTGTGTCAGCTGTCCAGATAGAGGCCTGAGCTTAGGAATCTATGACAAGCCCTCCTAACTAGCCTCAGGAGTTGTCATTCCTACCACAAACCTGTGAGGGATACCAAAAATCATACCCATCCATAGTCACATTCAGCTGCATTCACTCTGATTCCCCTGGGAATATAATCAAAATTAATGATCTCCATATAACATATTACTCTTTGTTTTCCATCTTCTTCCGTTTGGTTCTTCCTGCCAGGCATGGTGGAATCCAGCACCCCACCACTTGTCTCCTCTAACTGTGATGTGAAAGTTCACACTAGTGTTTCATTACTACATGGAATGACCTTACTTCAGTGTATACTTTTCATTTGTGGCTTTAAGTTCCTGAGAGATGTTTCCATAAATCTGGCACCTTTTTTTTAAAGATTTTATTTATTTATTTGAGAGAGACAGAGAGCATGGGTGGGGGAGGGGGAGAAGGAGAAGCAGACCCTCCTCCCCCTCTGCTGAGCAGGGAGCCCAATGCGGAGCTCAAGGATCATGACCTAAGCCTAGGGCAGACGCTCAACCGACTGAGCCACCCAGGTGCCCCGACACCTTCTTAATCCAATTCTTTCTAAAAAGTAGAACAACACATCCAAACTTGTTCATTTTGTGTCTGTTTATGAAAGCTTCTGTGTATGGTAGTGATCATTCATGTGCTTTCTCCACAGACTGTGGACCTGCACTCTTGTCCGAAGCCGATCGTATTTGTGTTGCACACGTTCTTGTCAGCCAAAGTCACTCGCATGGGACTGCTCGTATGAGCAGCAGAAAATCAGAAAAGAGTCTTGAATGTCACAAGAAGTATTTCCACCTCAAAAAGAAAAAAAAAAGCACAAAAAGAAAGCTCTTTGCTCTCTCCTCCAGCACAGTGCCTTGACAAGGACCTGCAGATCACTGCTGAACAGTAAATGTGTTTAAAGAAGAGCCTGCCTTTCACAAGCTACCTTGGCCAGAAATTCTAGGACTCTAATAAGCTCCAGACTGAAGCTGTTGATTATTGCCTCGTTTCCTAATGTGGTTTCTAAATCACTAGATTTATTTCCCCATGTGAAGAAGGATGGCTTATTGTGGGTTTTTGTTTTGTTTTATTTTGTTCGGTTTTTTGGACGTAATCAAATATCCAAGAGTGGTTTTCATTTTCTTCTTCTTGTAGAATTTGTTTCAAGCCTTGACACCTTGCTTAGTTCAACCATCTTTTCCCAGGTGCTAGTTGACAGCCACCTGTGCTTCTGGGCCATTCCAGATAGGTCGTACGTGCTATTGGAGCTTACTGTCACTTCATCCTTCCACCCTAAAAGTCCTTGAATTGCACACCAAAGCATTCTCCCATCTGTCCTGACTCTCTTGCATCCCACTCTGGCCATCACTTTCTCACCATCACAAGCTTTGCCACTCATAAGTGCTAACTTTAAGACTTAGAACTTGTGAAATTTGATTTGCCTTGCCTTCCACTCCCTTTCTAATGGTGACCAAGTAGGAAACCACTGATTTGAAAGAAGAGGTTTGCTTGTTTTAGGTTTTTCTGATTTATCTTTGATAGGAGCCAGGCGATAAGATTTCTTTTAAAAGAAAATCCTCATTTTAGCCTAAGCCATTTTTTTATTGCTTACCAAATGTGCCTTTGGTTAGGGCTAGTGGAGCTTTATTAGTCACTGTTTGAATAATTGGATTATCACTGCCATTCCAGGGAGATCATCCATCTTGGTTTTGAGGAATAGTCTTTGAGATGGGTTTCCTTAGGAGTATCTTTTCTAGTGGGCAGATCTCACTTAGGAATAAAAATTTTGGAGAACCCGCTTCTTTAAAGAGTAGGCTCTATAAAGCCATCTCTTTAGCACAAACATCTTGTGAAGTTGCTTTGGGCTTTGTGAGCCCATGCTGGATCCTGGCCCTGGTCCTCTCCCTTTTGGCAGCAGAGTGGCATGGACAGGCAGCTGCTAATTCAAGACTCACTGTTGGCTTAATAATGCATTCTCCAGTGGGCAGGGTGATGAGACCACAGAACAGCTACCTGGGTTTTCCTAAGCATTGCCAGATGTCATCATTATTTAGTACCAGTAAGATTGCTGATTTTATGGTATTAAAGAATCACACTCAGCTTGTTCTTCCTAATTATGAAGGAGGTATATATCTGAAAACATTTAAAATAATATAGTAGCTATATATAATGACAAGATTACTGCAGTCCCCAGATCTGAAAAAAAAAAAGGTGATATTGACTCAGATGTTCTCGGTATTCTCGGAAGAAAAGTCTAGGGATACTTCTCACTTACTAGATCTATTAGGAGTGTCATAAGAGGAGGTGAGCACTTCAGGGAGTAGAGGAGGGTAGCACTCCAAACAGGGAGGGAAAACCCCACAACCATAAATGCAAAACATGAGCTATTTGGTATGAGTGTGGACTGTGAGCTCTTTGGGGTAGGTGGGACATTTGAAAGAGCAGACTCATGAGCAGAGAGTTTGAGTTGGACATTGTAATTCCATTGTCTTTCTTCTGTCCATAAGTCAATCTTTCTTCCCTTTGTACAGTGAGATTAACCACATGCAGAGGCTGGGGAGAGGTTATGATTCTTCCCCCGGCTACAGTTCCAAAAATAAATGATTGATCCACTTAAAACTGGAAATTGTAGTCTAGACTAAAATATGCCTTTCAAGAGTTTTTTTTATGTTTTAAGATTTATAGATCTATATTTAGTTCCATCTGAAGTAAATTTGCAAGGGAAGGAAAGAAATATTTTGAAGGTCCAGCTATGATTTCTGGAAGCAGAATTTCAACACATAATACCCTCAGATAAGGGAGCTTAGACATTCTTTGCAGTGAGAGCATTATTAGCCTGAAAAGTTGCACAGTGCAGCCACAGACTTTGCAGCAAAGCCATTTGGTTGAGATTTTCTTGGTTAGTGTGAAAGGCTAAGCCACTGAGAATATTTTCAGGGGAAACTTATGAGCCCCCGTGCTCATCAGTTACATGAAAAAGATCTCTAAAAAGGGTGTGATGAACATGTGAGCAGGAGAAGGTAAAGTGTGTGAGCCATTCTGGCTCATTTTGTTCAAGCTTGAACCATCATGTTTAACACCAAGGTCCCCAAGGTTTTTAAAATATTTTGAGTCTTAATGTGAAATGAAAATGTGTGGAAGATTTCCTTTGACCACTAGCACCCCCAAGAGCAAGAGCCCTTAAGCTGCCTGTGTAACATCAACAGCTTTCCAATAATGGGTGAACAGCTTGTTCTTCAATTAAGTGTGTTTGTGGAGTTTTCAAACCAAAAATGAAGTGCTTTTTAATGAATAGGACAGCCTTGATAAATATGTATTTTGTATTAAGATGCCACAATATGGCAAATTATTTTCAAACGATAACTAAAAATGGGCATTTGGGGTATTTCACACCTTTTCTAGAACAGCTTAACTTGTCATTTCTTTTTCGTTTTGAATTAGGAAAGTTGCTGAGAATGTTGTGGGCTTCCATGTGTAGAATGGAAATGAACCTGCAGAGTAGTGTCATCCCAGTGGACCCGCATCCATGCCCTCAGTTCCCCCCAGACCTGGGGCTTTGACATCTTCTCCATATTCCACACAGATGTCTACAAGTAGCCAATTGGCGTGTGAAAATTCTTCCTCCTCATTCCCTAAAATTTCCCCTTTTCCTCTCCAAAGGAAAAAAGAAAGAAAGAAAGGCTCAGTTACTCTTTTTCTGAAAAAGGTAAGCCCTTTCCTGAAGTTATCAAGCCTTACCTGGAAATAAGTATCTAATATTTTATATGAAGAAATACTTTAATGAATGTTTATACAGTATTTATTAGATAGTTATAACTAACTGCAAACTCACCTACCTAGTAGACAGTTTCAGATTAAAGATTGAGACATGTACAAGCAATCATATCTTTCACCTATTTTAAAGCCACGTTTTAGCACTTTCTAGGCTAGGTGAAGTCTGATCGTGCCTGTTTTTATCAGCTGTACCCTCACAAACTTAGTTATGGAACACTATTGGATGACAGGAGAGATTGAATTATTTATTTCTTATATCTTTAGAAGTGGAAAAATCTAACCAACAAATGATAAAAGTTGTCACTGATTATTTGTTTTCCTAATTTATCATCCTAAGCAGAATGGTAACAAAGCTTTTTTCAGATGTTTAAATGCACTTAGCTAATAGACCAAAATTTATTCTTTAAAAAAAAATTAAGCTGTGTGGAATCTGGACAAGATTATGTTTCTCTCAGAAAAACTTTTCACTGTAAATGGTTTTGATGGACAAAAGTGTGACCACTTTTGAGAAAACGTTATGATGGATTTTTTTTTAATTTTGTGAGAACCTCCAGGTCTTCTTGTTTAATTTATGTGCATGTGGATATATTTGTATGTTGTCAGAAACATGGAAGAATCTCGATATTTTTAATGCAAATTCTATTGTAAGCTGCTATGCAAATTCTATTAAAACCCTACCTACTTAAAAGTTAAACATTTTTGAAGCTTTCAGGGAAGACCTGTAGACTTAAGCACTTTCTCTGCTTTTTTGCATCTTATCTTGGACACTTATGCTGAACTTTGTTCTTATTGTTTTCACTTGTTATACACTATTGATTGTATGTAATATTGAAACTATCCAAATATCCAGCATATATTTCCACGTTGCTGCCATCCAACGTTGATGCCATGAATGAATGGCTGGTTAGAAAGCCAAAGGTCATGTTTTTTCAGTTGCTAGTGAAGAAGTAAAATGCCAGATCTCTTTGGTCTCAAAGCAAATTGCTCTGGTCAGATCAAATATCTCTGTAAGGAAAAGAGAATTCTTTAAATTTGGAATTCGGCTTAAACTTCAAGTTTATGTTGAATTTGACCATAACCATTTTCACTCTTTTTGTATGTATATCTCTATCAGGTGTATAATGTACCAGGTGGTATATTATATCCTGTCTTAAGTTTGGAAATCTTAGTTAAATTTAAATTGTTATTGTGGCTTTTTTTTCCCCCTCCTGAAGATGAAAGCAGAGGAATCTGCCATTTGCTACTGTTCTCTCTCTTTCAAGATTGCATGGTAATCTAGAATTCTTTTTACTTTCTACATACTGTCTTTAAAAACCGACTGCAACAGTCTCTATTCTCCCTCCTTTTTTAAAGCTGTCTCCTTCCCTGTGCTGGGTATATAGACAATAAATGTGTGATGACAGACGATTATAAAATAATTATGTTGTATATCAAGATTATGTGTTTTTGAGCAATAGAGCTACTCCTGTCATGTAATGATAAGTGAAATTTATGCTAGAAATAGACTGCTTATTGGCATATTTGAAACCATTTCTCTAAAAAAAAAAAAAAGTAGATCTGGCAGATCAGTGATACAAGTTCATTCTATTGAAGGATAGAATTTCAAGTTAAAATAAGGTACCAAAAATAGGTTCATAGAGCACACCTGTATATCTGTTGTCTTTTTTTTTTTTTTAACAATAGCTAAACTCCCCACTGGGAAGAGTGGTTTTTATATATTAGCTCAACAAAATATATTAACAAGATTTCTTCTTTTGCTTCAAAACTGATAAACTTGAGATTAATCTTTTGCCACCTCTATTCTTCCCACTTCGGGTGACTGAACCAAAGCAGACTTAAGTTTGTTGTTTTTGGTTTTTTTTTTTTTCAAAGCAGACTTAAGTTTTAATTTTTTTTTTTTTTTTAATTTGTCAGAGACAGCGAGAGAGGGAACACAAGCAGGGGAAAGTGGGAAAGGGAGAAGCAGGCTTCCTGCAGAGCAGGGAGCCCAATGTGGGGCTCGATCCTAGGACCCTGGGATCATGACCTGAGCCAAAGGCAGACGCTTAATGACTGAGCCACCCAGGTAACCCCAGACTTAAGTTTTAAAAGTAAATCTACGTTTGGTGTAATTCATAAGTAATGCCATTTACTAATGATTCCTTGCTCGCTAATGAACATTTGACTATATTCAACAAAAATCTACTATCTGAACTGTAATCCTTGAGTTGCTCCAAAATAGATTGGTTGAAATGAAAAAGCTATAATAGAGAAATGGTACTTTATTATACTATAAGATTAGCTACCCTGGTAGATTCCTAGTGCCTTCCTCAGTTCTGTTGTTATCTTACTATGCTATTGACCCAGATGCTTTGTTTTAGAGTCCCCCTTTATCCCAGTCACATATTATACCTTTGGAACCTGAGTGCTCTGTCACCTCTTCCGAAGTGACGGAAATCTCTTACGAATAGCCAAAAGGTTCTTTGGGGGCCTGGAGGAATTCTGAAACTGCAAGGCTAATTAATGACATATTAATTCAAGTATTGTTTCATCTAGTAAGCACTTATTAGGTACTCTGAAGGGTCCAAAAGAAAGTTCCTGCCCTCAGGTAGCACATAATCCATTATTTCTCAGTTATGCCATGCCATCTATCAATCAGTGGTCAAGTAATTAACCACTTCATACTTTTACCAAAAAGTACCTCTGCAGTTCTGCTCCTCTGGCTGACTGGAAAAGGTTTGAAACGATGCTCGGTCTCTGGTCCAGGACGACATGAAAAAACTCCAAGCACACTTAAGTAGGTCAGTCTTTTTATTATGCTTAATTTTTTTAATGCAAAATTAGACATTAGTGGGGCGCCTGACTGGTTCAGTTGGTGGCATGTGCAACTCAATCTTGGGATTGTAAGTTTGAGCCCCATGTTAGGTGTAGAGATTACTTAAAAATCTTTTTTTAAAAATTAGACTTTAGTTTGGGAAGAACAGTGTGGAATAACCCTAGGAATAAATTACAATAACAAAACTTAAGCTCTGTTGCCCAAAGTGGATCAATAGGAAAGTCTTTTTAAAGAAATGCTTCTTTAACTATAAATAGCAAAGCTGAATGTTTATTTCATCTAACCCCATTTCTAAATTGTGCTGACACATGCATTTCCACACTTACACCCTTTGAACGTCTCATTTGCTGAAAGTTCTTACACATGGTAAAAGGAACATTTGTTTGTAATGGTGCGTCAAAAAGAAGGTATTTTAAACCTAGCAAAATTCCACTTATTCTAGAACACTCTGACATTCAAACTCAATAAAAAAGACACCTAAAGGAAACGAGAGAGGCTAGTTGAACTTTTTCATAATTTTCATACAGTGACAGTTCCGTCCCACCCACCTTGCCTTCCACTTATTACTAGGGTCAGCTTTTAAGGCAGTGTCCTTCCTCATACCCAGAAAGTACTTCAGTCCTCAGTGATTGGAATGGCACAGGGCACCTGGTCACATAGGCTCCTTCCCTTTCGTTTTCCACATCCCGGATTAGTGCACACAAATTACGTCTTGCCTTCAGTGTGGTGGCCTTTGATTTAAACCTACCCTTTGACAATCAGGTGCTAATGATTCTGTGGTATTGGAACCAGCACATAAGTATTTTCGTGTAAGTGTCTGTTCCTCCTACCTTGGCAGAACTGCTTTCCTTCTATCTTAGTCCTGTTCTAGAGGGTATCACGTGTGTTTTTCACCCCTGTTTTGTGAATTACTAAAACTTGGGGGAGAGGAAATGACTTCAGTTAAGTTTTGGGTTTGGCACAATCATCAATCTCAGTGATATTCTTCATACATGTAGCAAGTCTACCCTGAGTGCAAGAACTGGTTTTTAGTTTTGTATTTTTTTTTTCCTCCAGCATAAGACTCCAGTATTACGTTTACAATCTGTTGGATGTGTTCAGCATAAAAACTTGGTGCCCAAAGAATTTGTTTCCTTTTTGGTACCAGACCCAAGGTCTTATAGAAGATAATATGGCAAACCACTACCTATGAAGGCCATTTTGGCTACTCTGTGCAAATTCTGATTATGCCCCCCCTTGTATGTATTTTATTCCACACAACTTTCATTTTCGTTAAGTATTATTAGAAAGCTAGAATAATACTTCTACAAGAAATTAAAAGTATATGATATTCTGGGTTTTTTCTTCTTTTTAGAACCCTTTATTTAAACAAGACTTCTTTTTAAGTGTTGTTTAAAATTCAGTTCTCAAATCCTCTGAATCTTCTGGTATCACCAGACTACCAAATCAAAACTTAGGGCATAATACAGGGCAGTACTTGTGTTCTTAAGAATTAAAAAAAAGCTTTATGTGTACTCTATAAATATAAATGCATAGACAATACTTTCCCTTGAGTTGGACATCAACATACAGCATTGTACATTACAATGAAAATTTGTAACTTAAGGGTATTATATATATAAATACATATATACGTTTGTAACCTTTATACTGTAAATAAAAAAATGCTTTTAGACTTGTATTTTTTCTTTTATTTTTACAGTAAAATGGTTTCAAACCTGCAGGAAAATTTCAGGAGCAGTACAAAGATCTCCTACATCCCTCCTCTGCATCCACACTTCCCAGTTGTTAGCATTTTACATTTGTGCCGTTATCCCCTCTTGTCTTTCTCTGACACGTTGCTCTAGCGCCCTTACATCCTCAGTGTGTCCCTCCCAACCACAGGGACACTCTCTTGCACTGCCACCGCTCAGCCCACCCCCCACCACGAAAGCAGCGTGGACTGACGCTGCCATCCAAGCCACAGACCCCATTCACATGGTGCCAGTCGTCCCGGCAAAGTCTCCTTTTTCCTTCCAGCACAGGAGCCTATCCAGTACCGCGGGTGGCGTTCCGTTGTGTCTCCTCAGTCTCTGCTGGTGTCATTTTTAAACAGATGTAGGGCAACTCCAAACTAAAAAATCTAGCTTGTTCTAGTTCCACCACTGACTTTCACTGACTGATGGGAGCTTAATCATTGGATCCCTCTGAGCTTTATTACACTTTGAGTCACACAGAGGAGGGGAGATGGTTTTTCAGCAATCCCATCAGGAATCGTCAGTGTTCCATTCATTTGGGCGGTCAGTCACTCACTTTGCATGAGATTTTGCCCTGGCCTTACCTCTCCAAACTGTTAACTCACCTGAACTTAGTTTTTGTAGCTCTTCTTCCACATTCCTCTTGGCCCCCACTCAAAGGATCCTTAACAATATTGGAAAGAACCCACTCCTTGGCAGGAGCCCTAGAATGCTGGCTTTTGTCCGGTCTGATTTTACTAGGTTGTATTGGCTAAGCAGAGCTGACTCAAGGGTCCAAGCTCAGGTTCACAACACGTGCCGCCCTGCCAGCATCAGCCGAATCCCATCTGGGAAAGTGCGGCGTGCGAAGGAACTAACCAAAGTGTGTATTTGCAAGTCAGTGACTTTCCACCTGAAGTGTGAGAGCTCGAATGTGTGGGAGCTGAGAATCTGATTTCTGCTCCAGTGAGAAAGTCAGAATATGAAGTTCTTGATCTGATTTGGATCCATGAAGCCAGAACATGCCCCACGTGACATCTCACAAATCATAATTAATGCCTTTATTTCCCTCCCTCCACTGACTCCCCCACCGCCAGCAGTGGCAATACCACTGGAAAACTGAGGGGTTCTCGGAGTCTGTTTTCAAGCTGTCCTCCCAGGAGAAAGTCAGCAGTGGGCAACCAAGTGAGACGGGGAGGAGATCACCATTTCCTGCCACCAGATGCAGCTGCTTGGCACAGAACTTCCCTCCAGGATGGGGAGCTTCCTCTGGGAAGCTTGCTTTGTCAGCAGGACCGGTGTCCGTACTGCCAGCTCACGGAAGACAGAAGCTATTCCAGGAGTCCCAAGAAAGCTGAATAAGCAGAACGAAGAGAAGGTGAACACAGCCATGGATCTCACACCCAGCCCTTGCGATGTGCTGAATTGTGCCCTACCAAATTCACAGGCTGAGCCCAACCCCCCATATCTCAGGGTGACTGTATTTGGAGATAGGGCCTTTGAAAAGGTGATTTAGTTAAAATGAGGCTGTTAGGGTAGGCCCTTGGCCAATCTGACTGGGGCCCTTAGAAAAGCGGGAAGCTTGGGCAGAGATAAGGGGTACATGCGCACCCAGGAAAGACCCCACCAGGACACAGCAAAAACATGGCCATCTGTCAGCCAAGGAAAGAGGCCTTGGAAGAAACCAACCCTGCTATACCTTGATCTTGGGACTTCCACCCTCCAGAACTGGAGACAATTTCTATTGTTTAACCCCACCCCCAGAGTGTGTGGTCCTCTGTGATGGCAGCCCTAGCCATCACGACCCAGCTCTCCTTAACTGCAGGGTCTTCCATCTCATACAGCCCAGCCAGTGTGTGAGTTTAATCTCTTGACTCCGTCTCAGTCTCGTCCACTGGTTAGGGTCCCTCTCTTTCATTTGCTCACTTATTAGTTCTGAAGGAATTCATTATTAATATGTCCAGCAAATATCTATCTCTATCAAGTCTCTATCAAGCCCTGGAAAAGACCCAGTCCTGTCCTCTCAGCGATGTCAAAGGACAGCGCCGATGCCAGGTACAGAGCAGCAAATACAAGCCTCCCCTCGCCACACAGCTCCGTCCGCGTCTGAAAGCACAGTGCCCAGGGTGGAAGCTGAGAAGCCATGACTCGTCCCATGTGTATGCGTCTCCCTGCGTCACGCAGGCTCATCACAGCCCTGTCCCTCCACTCCCGCCACAATCCTGATTCCAGTGTCCACAGGAATGCGCAGCACCTTGCTTGGCCTTTTGGTTCCTCAATGTCCTTGTCTGTGACGATGGCACTTTTGTTCCATCTCTGCCATCCTCCTGCTCCCACAGTCGCCCCCTAGACTGTTTTTGCTGGAACAGAGCCATTTCCAAAATCAGGAACTGAAGCAACCCTCTCCAGCGTGCTCCTGCTTGGACTATCCTTCAACCTTTTGGGTCCTCAACTAGTCCATGGACTCTCACCTTCTCCTTATTCATCTCCCTCCTTCCCAGCTCCGATCCCATCGCCCACCATTGCAGCACCACACTCGCCAAAACCTGTGCATTCCTTGCTGTTCTGCCTTCATGGGAGTCATGTGGAGGAGCCCAGCTATATTCCTGCGTCTCGGTGAGTAGCTGAGTCCTGGGGAGGAAGGCTCAAGGCAAATTGGTACCTCTGTAATTTTACAGAGGTTGCCAGCCTTTACCAGGTGTGCCCTTAACACTGCTCATGTTTGGGTCACTTGAAAGGATTTCAAACCATCTTTATTCTCCTCAAACCCCAGGCCTCCCACTGCTCTCTCTCCCTCTCAGCAGATTCTCTTTGCTCCTAATTCACTGAGAAAACAGCAGCCACCCAAAGGTACTCTCCCAGCTTCTCCTCACCTGCCAGCTGACCTTGGTAGGCATCTATCTTCTTCCCTCCAACTGTAATGTCTAAAGCCAGTCCTCTTACTGCTTTGATCCCACTCCCATTCATTAACCTCCTCAACTAGACCCTTCCTACTGGGTTTTTAAACATGTTCAACTCTTCTCCCATTAAAACCCATCACTTCCTTTCTGGACCCTTCAACTCCTGCAGCTAATGCTCTAGGTCTCCTTTTCTTTTTCCCAAACCTCTTGAAAACATTGTGACTCCGCGTGACCCCTTCTCGGCCAGCCCATTGCAGGAGGGTTTCCGCCTCCATCACATGACTGGAACGTCTCTGGCTGAGGCAGCTGGTATCTTCCTATTACTGTTTGCCTCCTCAGCTGCATTAGATAGTGTACTCCCGTCTCCTTATCAGTCCTCCTTCCCTGACTCCCAAAACACTCCTGTGGCTAGCCTCCCTCTCTATCTTTCTGAGCTGCTTTGGCAGGCTCATCCTCCTTTCCTCAGCCAACAAGCATCCAAGCTCTGTCCTAGGCTCTCCTCTCACCTCAGCCTGCACTCTGCTCTGCCCTAGGAGATCTCATTACCACCTATCCCCAAGGTCTCTCAGCTGTATATCTCCCGCCTCACCTTTATTCTGACTCCGGGATGCATATGCCTAACTGAAACTTGATGTTTCAAAGGCACCTCATATTTGTGATCTTCCTCATTTCTCCAACCCCCAAACCTGGGCTCTGTTCAGTATTCCCCAACTCAGTGGCACCAATATCTGTCCAGGTCCTGAAGCCAGTAACCCAGGAGTCACCTCTGTCCCTTCTTGACCCTCACCATACCCCAAATCTAAAACACTTCCATGTGCTTATGATTTGTCTTCCACAAGGTCTCCATTCTGTATATGTCTCTCCATGCTCCTGCCCCTAGTGCAGGCTTCCCTCATACTTGTGGGCTACAGCAATAGTTTTGCATGCTGTAACCACCCCATCCCTGCAAGCTGTTCTGCCCAGTAGGGCTTGAGTCACCTATCAGAAGAAACAACAACGGGGCCCCTGGGTGACTCATCTGGGGAAACATCTGACTCTTGGTTCTGTCTCAGGGTCCTAGGATAGGCCCACTGCCTCATCTCTGGGTTTAGCTGGGAGTCGGCTTCCCTCTGCTGCTCGTACTCTCTCTTTCTCAAATAAATAAATAAAATCTTTAAAAACAAACAAATAAAAAACAGTTTCCCACTGTTCTCAGGATAAAACCCAAAATCTCTACCATAGCCAAATGCCCCGGCCTTGCCCAACTCCCCCACATCAGTTCACTTTGACTTGCTTTCTGCTCTCTGCCTATCTGAGCCTTCTTCCAGTTTCTCAGATTCCATCAGTGGCCTCCATAGGGCCTCAGGACCTTTCTACAGGCTGTTTCATCAATGTGGAGTGTTCTTTCTCTTGCCTCAAATCTCGGCTTTGAACCTGGGAACCTTTGCTGACCACCTATCTTGGGCAGGTGGCCTGTTAGATGCACACAAAGCACGTGGATTTTCACACATGGGCCTCAACACACTTATTACATCATCTTTCCTGATGAACATCATCTTTCTTCTCAAATGGTAGGCTGACCTAGAACTGTTTTGATTATTGCTATAACCCCAGAAACTAGCACAGATGTGCTATTACTGAAGTTCACAGGGCTAAAGCCTTAAATTGGAGATTTAAGAAAACCACTTTCCTGGGGCACCTGGCTGGCTCAGTTGGGAGAACATGAGACTCTTGATCTCAGGGCTGTAAGTTCAAGCCCCAGGTTGGGTGTAGAGATTACTTTAAAAAAAAAAAAAGAAAGAAAGAAAGAAAGGAAAGAAGGGAAGAGAGAGAGAGAGAAAGAAGGAAAGAAAGGAAGAAAGAAAGATCTTAAGAAGAAAAAGAAAAGAAAAAAAAAAAAAGAAGACCACTTTCCTAAGGAGAAAAGTAGCAGGGTTGATGCTAAAAAACAAAACCCAAAACTGACTTTAGACTGAACCACTAGCATCATATTAATAGTTAACAGAGGAGGCGCCTGGATGGCTCAGTCGGTTAAGCACTTGACTCTTGATCACTGCACAGATCGTGGTCTCGGGGTCCTGAGATCAGCCACTTCTGGCTGCATGCTGGTCATAGAGCCTGCTTGAGATTCTCCCTCTCCCTCTGCTCCTCCCCCTGCTCGTGCTCTCTCTCTCAAAAAAAGTAAATAAATAAATAAATAAATAAATAAATAAATAAAAATAGTTAGCAGAGACTGTATCCCTAGTGTGGGGTACACTGTGTTTACAGTAGCTAGCTCATTTATTCCCCCCCCAAAAGCCAGACAAGGTAGATACTAATTATTAGTATACTCTATTAAACATAAGAAATCCGTAGATACTAATTATTAGTATACTCTATTAAACATAAGAAATCCAAAGCTCTGGGAGTTAGGTTTACTATGCAAGAAAAACTGTTGTACAGGTGCTATTTTACTAAAAATGGGATCTAGGACTTGAGGACTTGAGGTTTCCAGGCGCCCTGCCTCTGGCCCCGCCCTCGCAGACCTCACTTTCCGCCCCCCGCCCCCGTCAAAACCCCATCCTAGCCTCTGCTGAGCTCCCCGCCCCTGACACGCCCCCTGCCCAGCCCCGCCCGGGCCCTAGTCCGGGCCGCCCCTGGGCCGCCGGGAGCGGTGCTTGCAGTGCCAGCCGTGGCCGCTGGGGGGCAGCCGCGCGGCTCAGGCCCGACCGCTCTGGGCCGCGCTCCTCGCTCGCCCTCCGACTCCGCTCCGGCTGCGAGCGGCCACCCTGCCCGCGCCCAGCGCCAAGTCGCCGGGCTCCCCGCGCCCGACGCAGCAGCTCGGCTCCCGGGGGCCGGACTGAGGCCGCAAGCAGCGCCGCGGGGTGTGGGGCGGACCCAGGAGATGAAATGACAACGTCAACCCTCCAGGTATCTCGGTGCGGCGGGGCTCGGCTTCCGGAGGCCGGAGGAGGCGCGGCGGGGCCTTCGAGCCAGCAGTCGGGCGGGCGGCCTGCTCGGAACCCCGGCCCAGTGGCTTTCTCCCCGCCGCCCTGTCGCCGCCTCCGCCTGTTTCTGTTTTCACGCGCCCGGAGCCACGGGCTGTCTCCCGTCCAGAACTCCCGAGCCCCTGTCACCCCCACCCCCAGTCCGGCCAGGCCGACCCCCGAGGCCGCTCCATGAAGCCCGCGGCGCCCGGGTACCGCGGCGGGAATCAGCCTCCTGCGGACCGTACAGGCGCCGCCGGGGAAGCTCGGCCCCGCAGTCGGGCTGCCTGCTCTCCTTCCTCCTCCTGCTTCCTTTAGGACGAGTCCCCGCTCCTTCCCCAGGCTTAGAATTCCTCCTGTCGGCCCGCGACCCTTCATTCACTCCCCAGGTCTAGCCTGGTGGTGCTGGGGCGGCGCCACCTGGGTGCGTGACTGACCCATTCTCCAGGTGCTGCCGGTCCTTCTGGGCCGGCAAACAGAAACCTGCCCAGGCCTCAGACCTGGACTTCAGTCTTGGCTCTGCCACTCATTCGCATGTGACCTTGGGCTAGTTGCTTGATCTTGGAATTTCGGGTTTCCTGTCAGTGAAATGGGGTGACACCCTGTAGGGTTGTTGTGACAGTGGCTCTGGATTGAGTAATTTAGGTAAAGTCTTTTAAACACGGTGTCTGTTACAGAGCGCTCAAGATAAAGCCTGTGAAGGAGTTAGGCAAGACTTCGTGGAAGAAAGGGCATATGGCTGGATCCAGAAAGGATGGGTAGCATTCAGACACCTGAAGGTAGAGGAAAAAGTGGGAACAGAGGCATGGAATAAACTGGGCTGCTTGGCCAGGAATTAACTAGAGTCTAAAGCCAGA
>ML104032.1:0-10433 GCA_003697995.1 Taxidea taxus jeffersonii | reverse complement strand
GCTGGGTCCAGGGACACTTTTCTGTCCCTTGATGCAAGGAATAGAAAGTGGATTCTCCCCTTGAGCCCTAACCTGAGATACTTGGCCAGGTTTCCACTTACTGAAATCCAGAGTGAAATTGAGAAGGAGGTCGCTTTCAGCTGTATGAGTGTATTGTGAAGAGGGATGGCTGTCTTTTAAAGCTCCCTTTCAACATCTTTCTAGTGGATGTTGGAAAAATAGGCCGACATAATTGTGTGCATCTAACAGATCTGCAGGATTCCTGCTGCCCTGGGACCGCAAGGGCTTTTTGGGTCTCTTGGGAAGCACTGAGGTATCTGAGGTATTTGCTTTGCCTTTCCAGAAAGCCATTGATCTGGTGACGAAAGCCACGGAAGAGGATAAAGCCAAGAATTACGAGGAGGCCCTCCGGCTCTACCAGCATGCGGTGGAGTATTTCCTACATGCTATCAAATGTGAGTCCTGCAGGGTCCAGCCTGCCTGCGGAGCGCATGAAGAGCGCCTGCGGGAGCAGGTGGGCACACCCTCTCCACTTCCCCTTTTGCAGATGAGGCACACAGTGACAAGGCCAAGGAGAGCATTCGAGCCAAGTGCATGCAGTACCTAGATCGGGCGGAGAAGCTGAAGGATTATTTACGGAACAAAGAGAAGCATGGCAAGAAGCCAGTCAAAGAAAATCAGAGTGAGAGTAAGGGGTGAGTACAGAGGAGTGGTGGACCCCTGCCGGGACCAGAGACCCCAGGAGTGTGTTCTTTTTCTGTGTTGCTGCCATTCCTGGTGCTGAGTATTTCTGTGGACGGTGTCTGGTTGGATCCGCATAGAAAAGCTGTGAGGGAAATGCGAGCCAGCAGGGAAGTTACAAGCCTTGGATTCCACATTCAGGCTCTCAGGGTACATCCCGCCCCTGCCACTTCCTAGCCGGGTGATCATGGACACGTGCCATGACCCCCTGTGCTTCCAGGCTTCTCATCTGTAGAAGGATAACGTTCCTTCCCGCCCAGTGTTGTTCTAAATGGGGGATGAGGTGATACGGATCAAGGCCCGAAAGTAAAGCATGGTGGGCAGTATGGATGGAAGAAGTGCCAGCTGCTGTGACAATCGGAGGTACTGTCTGCATCTGACAGATGAGATGGCCCACATCACAGAGCTGCCACTGGCCGGAGTCTGGACCCACACACAGGGCCTCTGTGTCCCACCCCAAAGCCAGGGTTTGCTCATCAGCCCCTCACCTCATGTGTGGTTTGCCCACCACAGAGATCCAGTTAGCTGAGTAAAGGCTGGTGGTGTCCTGGAGGCAAGGGGATGGGCCCAGGCAGGAGGGTCATGCGGCAGGAGAGAGGTGGGTGGTGTGTCTGCGCCCCCCACCCCGCAGAGCTGATGGGTTCTGTCCCCAGATGGACAGGGTTCCCCAGAGAGCCAGACATACTCTGGGAAGGGAAGAGGAGGGGGCAGGAGGTGAAGCATCTTTGGGAGGGCTGGAAGAGTTCTGAGGATGGCTGATCACTTAGGACCCATTAGGGATTGGCCCTGGGGTGAGACCTGTGACTTCATTCCTTTCCCAGGTCCCCCACTTTAAAATTCACTTCTTCTCTGAGTCACAGCCACTTGCCGTCTGGTTGTGAATCTGTGTGAAAGGCCAGTGACAGCTCTGGTTGCCTGCCCAGCTGCTCCTGAATTCCAGCCAAAGCATATAACCTTCACCAGCCTTCTAGAGAGAGCACATGTCTCTGTTCTTACTCCATTAATGAAGAACTAAGGATGGGTCATGGGAGTGTCTTCCTGGAAGTTGTGGAGGGGAGTGTGAATTACAGGTGGTCTGAGGCTCCTTGAGGTCCCTCACCACTGTTGAGCAGGGCAAGTGGCTCTCTACCAATGGGCCAGCAGCCAGAGCCTGGCCCCACTCTGAGAGCCTTCTTGCCAATTGCCTCTTGCTTTAGCCTGTCGTCTTCTGTCTCCTTCCCCAGCAGTGATAGTGATAGCGAAGGGGATAATCCAGAGAAAAAGAAATTGCAAGAACAACTGATGGGTAAGAGACCCACCCCCCAACGGTGACGGGGGTGGGTGGTGTGGGGTGAGGGCCCCCTGGAGGGTCGGCTCACACTCATCAGTCAGGCTCCAGGTTGAAGGCTCTACTTGCCTCTTGCAGGTGCTGTTGTGATGGAGAAGCCCAACATTCGGTGGAATGATGTGGCTGGGCTGGAGGGGGCCAAGGAGGCCCTCAAAGAAGCTGTCATTTTGCCAATTAAATTCCCACACTTGTTCACAGGTAAGAGTTGAGCTACTTTAGGCCCAAATGGAAAAATAGCAGGCTTCTGAGGAACCCAGCCCAGGGCTCACACTCGGAAGGTGTCCAGGAGCAGGTGGCAACTCGGCTCTCTTGGCCCTCGGGTGAGGGCCCAACTTTCCCTCCCAGGGCTCTCAGTGGAGAGAGGCCCCAGGGTCTACCCATCACAGTCATCTGCTCCTTGGCTCCTCTCTGGTGTCAGAAACACCTTTGCAACTAGAACTTTGACTTGACTCCCAGTGGGTGAGTAGGGTCAGGAACCAGTGGTAGCCAGTGTCACTTCCACAGTTCTGGGGGTCATGAGCCAGGGCTAGGAGCAGGCTCTCAGCAGGTAATTCAGTTCCCTTTCTTCCTTTGCTTCTAGAATCAGTCGTCTTGTAGAATTTTCCTGTTCCCTTTCCCCAGTCAGGAGGAAGCTCACCTCAGTTTATTCTTTGTTGTAGGCAAGCGTACACCTTGGCGAGGGATACTGCTCTTTGGACCCCCTGGCACAGGGAAATCCTACCTGGCCAAAGCGGTGGCCACAGAGGCCAACAACTCCACCTTCTTCTCTGTGTCCTCCTCAGACTTGATGTCTAAGTGGTTGGGGGAGAGTGAGAAGTAAGTCAGCTGGCAGGCCCTGCTTCCCTGCCCTTGAGCCAGCGCCCAGAGGAACTGCTTTCGGGGGTCATGGAGAAGGAGCCAGTGGAGGGGAATCCTGCTAACTTGTTGGGGGGGACGCTGTCCTGACAGAGCCTGCCGAGACTGAACGGGCGCTCTGGGGAGAGGAGTCCTCATGAAGGGAAGGCAGAGGCACTCCCAGTCTTTGGGTATCAGGTGGGTGTCCTCTGTTGGGGACTTCATGTGGTGCAGTTATTTTCCACACCGACTCCCGTTTTGCAGCGGCTGACACCGAGGCTGAGCGGAGGGGAAATGACTTGTCCTAAATCCAGAGCTAATGAGTGGGGCTGTCACCAGGGCTGGCTGGTCCTCACGGCACAGTGCTGCCCGCAGATCTGTGAAATCCCACCAGGACCGGCGTCCTGACCTGCCAGTGGGAAAGGCAAAGAGAAGAAGTGACTGGGCCCTTGGCTGGGGTGTGTGTGGGCGTCCTGATCCCAGCCCCACTTGTCACCTTCACAGGCTAGTCAAGAACCTGTTCGAGCTGGCCAGGCAACACAAGCCCTCCATCATCTTCATCGATGAGGTGGATTCCCTCTGCGGGTCCCGCAATGAAAACGAGAGCGAAGCCGCCCGGAGGATCAAAACAGAGTTCTTGGTCCAGATGCAGGGTGTGTGCCAGCACTGGGTGCCCTCCCCGGGGTCCGGTCTGCCTCCAGCGAGCCCAGCGCGTCGTAACTTCTTTAGCTGCGGCTGGGTCTGATAATCCTTAAGACAAAGGGGAAATGTCAGAGCAGCCCTTCTCAGCTCCGACTCCACAGGCCTGCAGAGAGGTCACGCCGACCTTTGGCCGCCAGCCTTCTGCCCTTCCCGAGGCCGGCAGGGCTTCAGAAGAAGGCTCGTGGCCCAGCCAATCCAGTTGGGGCCCTGCAGGTGGGGGCACGGGGCTGGCCCCAGATCGGAACACAGAGGCCCCTGAGGTGCTTCCCCCCAGATGCTCCCTGTCCTTGCAGGTGTTCTGAATCAGTGTCTGTGTTTCCCTTTCTCCACAGGGGTGGGGAATAACAACGATGGGACTCTGGTTCTTGGTGCCACCAACATCCCCTGGGTGTTGGATTCAGCCATTAGAAGGAGGTGAGTCTTCCCTGGTAGGTGCCGGGGGCTGAGGTCTTTCTCCAGCTGCAGTCTGCCCGTGGTCTCCTGCGGCTGCGGCTGTGGGTGCGGACGGCCTCCGCTTCCCTGGAGGCCGCTTCGTGTCTGTGTGGTGAGCGGAGTCCTCGGGGAAGCCACCTTCCGGAGGGCCCCAGCACCCCTCTCCGTCAAGACTGTTAATGTCCTCTCTTCTCAAGTCCTGCCGTGTGCTTGGCTCTGTAGGTTTGAAAAGAGGATTTACATCCCGCTGCCTGAGGAGGCTGCCCGAGCCCAGATGTTCCGGTTGCATCTGGGGAGCACTCCCCACAACCTTACGGAGGCCAACATCCACGAACTGGCCCGGAAGACGGAAGGCTACTCAGGTGCCGACATCAGCATCATTGTGCGGGACTCCCTCATGCAGCCTGTCAGAAAAGTTCAGTCAGCAACACACTTCAAAAAGGTGAGTGGAGTGGTGCCTGGGTGGCTCAGCTGGTGAAGCATCCAACTCTTAGCTCAGCTCAGGTCTTGATCTGATCAGGGCTGTGAGCCCATGCTGGGCTCCACTCCTGGTGTGGAGCCTGCTTTAAAAAAAATACGTGAGGGGCGCCTGGGTGGCTCAGTGGGTTAAAGCCTCTGCCTTCGGCTCGGGTCATGATCCCAGGGTCCTGGGATCGAGCCCCATGTTGGGCTCTCTGCTCAGCGGGGAGCCTGCTTCCTCCTCTCTCTCTGCCTGCTTCTCTGCCTGCTTGTGATCTCTGTCTGTCAAATAAATAAATAAATAAAATCTTAAAAAAAATAGGTGAGGGGCGCCTGGGTGGCTCAGTGGGTTAAAGCCTCTGTCTTTGGCTCAGGTCATGATCCCAGGGTCCTGGGATCGAGTCCCGCATCGGGCTCTCGGCTCAGCGGGGAACCTGCTTCCCTTCCTCTCTGCCTGCCTCTCTGCCTACCTGTGATCTCTGTCTGTCAAATAGATACATAAAATCTTTTAATAAAAAAAAAAAATAGGTGAGTGGGCCAGCAAGGAGTTGTTCAGAAAGTGTCACAGGAATGAGGATGCCAGCTTTCTCTGCCAGTTCCTTGGCTGCTCAGGGGACATTTCTTTGGTCTCATGGAGAACCAAGGACAACTACATGAGCCCTCTGGCTCCACGGACTGGGGTTGCACCTGCTCTCTCTTTCCCTGTAGTTCTTGCGTGAATGTGACCGTCTGAGATTGTGTGAAGCCAGAGGTCATGGCCCCATGCCAGTCACCTCTGCCACCTCCACAGTCAGCGCTGTGCTGTCGTGTGTGGGGCCCCCACTCAGTGTCTGAAGAATCAGCAGGTACAAAATCACTCGCTCCAAGGAGGAGCTCCTGTCACACAGCATATCTCTGTCGAGTATCTGCCAAGGGTCCTGCTGTGCACCTGGTGCTGTTCTAGGACTTGGGGAGACACTTGGGACCACAGCAGGCAAAAATCCCTGTCCTATAGGAGTTGAGGAGATACTCATTTCTTAGAGGGTGATGACGGGGAAGATAGCAGGAGATGGAGTCTGGTGTTTCTGATGTTCGGAGTTGAGTGGGCAGGTTGTATTCTTTTAATAATAAAAAAAATTTTAGTTGAGAGAGAGAGGAGTTGGGAGGGGCAGGGGGAGAGAGAATCCCAAGTGACTCCCTGCTCCATCTCACAACCCTGAGATCATGACCTGAGCCGAAATTAGGAGTCAGGTGCTTAACTGACTGAGCCACCCAGACACCCCAAGGCAGGTTGTATTCTTTTTTTTTTTTTTCAAGATTTAAAAAAAATTTTTATTATTTATTTGTTAGAGAGAGAGAGCGAGCACAGGCAGACAGAGAGGCAGGCAGAGGCAGAGGGAGAAGCAGGCTCCCTGCTGAGCAAGGAGCCCGATGTGGGACTCGATCCCAGGACACCAGGATCATGACCTGAGCCGAAGGCAGCTGCTTAACCAACTGAGCCACCCAGGTGTCCCGACAGGTTGTATTCTTAAAGGATAGGCCACCCCAGATAACATCTGAGTCAAGAATTGAAGGAGGTGAGGGAATTAGCCTTGGGGATATTTGGGGGGATGTTGCCAATAAAGCAGACTGTGGTTAGAAGA
The DNA here is from genome assembly GCA_003697995.1 of Taxidea taxus jeffersonii. Taxonomy (NCBI): domain Eukaryota; kingdom Metazoa; phylum Chordata; class Mammalia; order Carnivora; family Mustelidae; genus Taxidea; species Taxidea taxus. The sequence continues at coordinate 4,316 of ML104032.1, read as the reverse complement.
ATATTTTTTATGTCACTACATTTGTGGTGAGATTTGATGGAGTCACTGAGGCAGAGGAAGATACTGAGACACTTCAGGCCATAGATTGTGATTCTGGAGAACAGTGCCTGGAATAACATGCTGACCACAAACCTCCAAAATCCTACCTTGAGCTACTTTTGACTGCCAGCCTGAGACTTCTGAAGGAGTCATTCTCTTCTCAGATGATTAATGACTTAGAAAGCCAGGCATGCATTCATCCTCTCCCACTACCTGCTCTTCAGGACTCAGAAATCTGAGGAATCCCGTCCCTTCCCCAGTCATTGAGGTATAGCCCCTGCAGCCTGGCTCCTATCTGATTTCAGGTCTGTGGCCCTTCCCGCACCAACCCTAGCGTTATGATTGATGACCTCCTGACCCCATGCTCACCAGGGGACCCAGGGGCCATGGAGATGACTTGGATGGATGTCCCTGGTGACAAACTCTTAGAGCCTGTGGTTTGCATGGTAAGTGGCCAGCTGGGAGAGGGACTACATAGAGCCCAGAAAACTGGGGTCTTGGGCCTGAAAATAAAAATAGGCTTCTCCCCTTCTCTGTCCTGGGCTGTTGTGGCTCCTCTGAAACAGAGAATGGCCTTTGGGGCTCTGGTCTTTGGTAGCTGGGGCTCCTGGGGCCCAGGATGGAGGCCGTAGCAAGAGCATTTTGTTTTATTCAGCAAGAATAAAGTCCCTCTGGCATGACTAGATCATTCCATGGGCTTGGCTTGTTTTGTGCCCAGAAGGAGGCAGCAAATGTCTGTTGGCATTTGGCTTTGGTGCCACTGCACAGGCAGCCTCATGGGATTAGTCTTGCCCTCTCCTCGTCCTGGTCTTCCTGATGGTCTTGCCTGTCATGTGGGGCAGGTGTTTGCCAGTGTGGCTGGTATGGCGGGTGTGTAGTCAGAACGAGCTTCTCCCAGCAGCTAAGACATGAGGGGAGTTTGAATTCTCTCAGACAAGAAGTAGGTCTGTTTGGGAACCACATGAGCCGCCTCTGGAGGGAAGAGCGGTCCTGGCACGGGAGACATGCATGCAGGCGCCAGGCAACCAGAGGGAGCTTTGCCTTTGGGGCTGGGAGTGACTGGGAACACTGGCTTCTTCCTGCTGGACCCCATGGGTCTGCGACATAGAGTGGCTGAGGACCCTGGGCCTGGCTCCTCCTCAGGTTCGCGCCCTTGTCTTTGCAGTCGGACATGCTCCGGTCTCTGGCCACCACTCGGCCCACCGTGAATGCAGATGACCTCCTGAAAGTGAAGAAATTCTCAGAGGACTTTGGACAGGAGAGTTAAAAATTTCTTCACTTGGTGAAGGTGGGAGGTTGACTGGTGTAATAAATCCACGGCACTCCCCAGGTCTGGCCAGATAGCGCTCCAGGGGTCATCTTTACGTCACTGCAGCGTCCCCTCTGCTGTCTGGCTGCCGGCTGGGGAGCAGGAAGGAAGGGCCTCCCTGGCCGCAGAGACACGGAAGCACATTCAGCACTGGGTGGAATACTGGTTCTTCCTCCTTTCTCTCCTCCTGTTCTTCTTCTGGATGCTCACCAACTCCTTGTCCTGCCCCTCTGTATTTTTTTGTTTTTTCTTTTTTTAAACCTTTCTTTGTTCCCCTAAATTAATGCTGCTTGGATTTTCGTCTTGTTTATAAATAAAGTTAAAATCTCTCGGAAGCGTCAAGGAGTGGGAGCAGCCCGCACTGTGGGGCTGTAGACCTTCAGGACGGCTTGCAGCTCCCTCAGCCTGTCCCTTCTAACCCAAGTTTTACTCCCTGCCTTGGAAGGCCACGAGTCCAACCAAGCCATTCCCAGCCTCCTAGGTCAGCATCCCAGGCCCTGTGTCTCCCTGCAGGACAAGAGGATGGTTTTTGTGAGCACAAAGCTGTGTAGATCAGAATGAGTGAAGGCAGTCAGGTGGGTTTTACTGCTGCCTTTTCTTCCCTCTGAATGTGAGACCACCAGACCCCACCATTGCCCCTGGCTCCCTGCCCTGGAAACGGGCTAATAAATCCTTTCCCTCTTGAGCCACCTGAGTGATCGCATCTTTGATTCTTATCTGGGCTCCTTGAAGGCCATGCTTGCTTCCATGAGAAAGACCCCTGCTCTTCTCTTCCATCAGACGAGGGTGTTGCCAACTGCCGCAGTTCCCACTGTTCTCCAGTCAGGCTGGCAGGATCCTCCCCTCCCATCCCTCCCCCGGGGCCTTGCACCTGTGGCACCTGGACAGTTCTTCCTGTAGACTAGGAGACCCGAGGGCCAGACATGGCCTGTAGCTGTTTGGTTTGGCTTGCTGCCAACACTGAAAAATAGAGAGTTGATGTAAAAATTCAGATTTCTGGCTTCTGGGAGATTAGGCAACCTGTAAGCTACAGCTAAGCCAGCGGCGGGGGGGGGGGGGCGCTGCCCTGTTCAGAGGCAGAACTCTCTACGGCTCACCCATCCCCACATGGCCTGCTTCACCCCTTCGGCTTGCCTGCCCAGCCCCTGTGGCCATTTGAATTTGTGACTCCTGATCTGGAGAACTCTCCCCCAACCCCAAAGGCTCTCTAGAAATGCTGAGAGGACGCTCTGCACCTGACTTATGTGGATGAATTCACAAAAGGCCTGCCCTCGGGCTGCTCTAGCTCCCCCCTCTCCAGAAACCATGATCATTGCTCCAGGTCTTTCCAGAACCCAGACTGTCCAGAACTGATGTTGTGGCCGACTCAGATCACAGTAGCCTTGCACCGTGGTGGTCTTTAATTTGGTTAGGAATGGCTGCTGAATTGCACCAGCTTTTTGTTGGGCTCCCTGAAGGCTCAGGCCTAAGTGCTCCTCTCCAGTGTGGGTACATCAGCCCTGCCTCAATACCAGGTGACCCCTTTGCAGCAACTGTGGCTAGCATCTTTGTCACTTAGGAGTCCCCAGGGCTCTCACTTTAGTTTTGTGCCCTCAGCCACCAGTTATTGTTTGTGAACACTGGACTAGAAGCCAGCACAGGACACTGCCCTGCTCGTACGATTTCTTTTTAGCTACTTGTGTTTTCTTATTCTACCTCCAGCCAGAGGTAGAATACTCTTGAATCAGGTCCTTGCTTGCTTTATTTTTAAAATCTTCCTTTCTGTTGCTCAGACACCTTGGTAAGTAATGGGTTAACAGAAAACGGGCTGCTGTGGTTCATCTTCACAGCTCTGGTCACGGCTGTCACAGATGTCATGCCTCTCCATCACCAGTGACAGGATGCAGGGTGATGACTGTCCTATTCACATGTGAGGCTGAAGTCACTTCAAACTGATGGTGTACTCTCACCAGCCATGTTAAACACCGCTCACAGGTACAGAGGCATTTCCTCCCCTAAAAGCTAACTCTGAAATTCACTCCTCCCTACTTGGGAATTCTGTCCCAAACCTTCTGTCTACCTTGGCTTTCACTTCGGTAGTTGACCTCTAAGGGTAGTTGACTTCTGAAACTTTCCTTAGCTCAAGATGATTTGTGAGTGTGGTTATTGTGGCTGATGCATCTCCCTGAGGGGGGTGACGTTTTATTAGACATGCAGATTTGTGGCTTTAGGCTGTAGTAGCTAGTTGGACAAATCCTCCTAGGTGGATTTGGTTACAACAGTAAACCTCCTGTTGTCAGCAATACAGAGTTTTGGGCTTTCTCCAAGGTCCACTCTGAGCAGCCACATACTCTTGGGCCCCCAGATTAGAAAGCTGCAGGCAAATGTTACTGATCTACATTACAAAGGCATCTGTAAGGACCCTTAGGCTCAGAGCACTGTAAGGAAGCATCAGAATATTCTGAAGCCACCCTGCAGGAGCTTATGAACATTGTCCAAAAGGAACGGAGGGTCACTGACTTCTAATTTTCATAAGGATCCATGTTTTTAGTACACACACCTCCCCGGTGGCTGAATATCTAACATGACCTTGGAGCAGTGCTGGCTCCTATTCCCTTCCAAAGTTTAATGCAAGTTTTTTCTAAACAACTTACTGGATTTACTGCATGGGTAACAGGATTTTGAGGATTCTGGTAAGAGTACCTATGTTGCAAAACTCAACATAAAAATGAGGCAAGACCAGTATCTGGAGAAACAAGTTCCTGCACATCTTGCAAAGCTCTGACAGTATCTTTTTTTTTTTTTTTTTAAAGATTTTATTTATTTATTTGACAGACAGAGATCACAAGTAGGCAGAGAGGCAGGCAGAGAGAGAGAGGAAGAAGCAGGCTCCCTGCTGAGCAGAGAGCCAGATGCGGGACTCGATCCCAGGACCCCGAGATCATGACCCGAGCTGAAGACAGAGGCTTAACCCACTGAGCCACCCAGG
>ML104031.1:290542-317308 GCA_003697995.1 Taxidea taxus jeffersonii | reverse complement strand
CCCCCCACCTTCCCCTTGGCAACCACCAGTTTGTTCTCTATTAAAGGTTTTTTTTTTTAATTTAATGACAGTTTAGAGTCATAAAGAACATTGGTTATTATCACATGACCTGAGGAAATCAGCCTATTTCCAAAGAAGAAAGCAAACTAAGAAAACAATAGGAAAACTAAAAGCTCATAAGTTTGACAACTGCGAGATAAAATCACAATTAATGCTGTCAAAGCAAACACTGCTCTGAACAAAATTAAACAGGCAGGAAAGACTTTATTCAAGACCACTGCAGTAGTGGGGAGATATAGTGGGGAGAGGCCAGAACTCAGTCTGAGCTCAGCAACAATGAAATAAATAGGGCAGGGGAGTTTTTAAGGGCTGGGATGGGAGAATCTGTGTGAGCCATCTGTCTCTAGGGATTGACTTTACCCAAAGGAAAAGTAAAGTTTTTCCTCTCTTCATGACAGTGGATAGTTTTACAATTTGAAGCAAGGATCCTTGAAGTTAGGATCCTACCCTCCTACAGAGACTGGCAGATAGGGTGTGTATTTTTCAAGGATTACATTTCAAAGGAATGGTTCCCCTGGGTCCTTAGGAAAACATTCCTGGCTTGTAGAACTGGCAAGAGGCTCTCTAAAAGATTTATATTCCGATGGGACGGAGAAAAGATCTACAGTTACAAGTTCTCTAAAGTAAATGCTCTAAGAAGGGGGGTGCAGGAGCCTGGAGTCAAGAAGAAGTCTGTCTAAGGTTTAGCCAAGCTGAAGGCAACATGGAGGCCATCTTGTTCAACACCTAGATTTTATATCGTTTAATCACAGAAGCAGCGTGTGGTCTCCACACACAGTTGGAAAGAAACCAGCAAGAGAGAGATTGGTGAAGTGCCATGCCAGTTGAAAAAGCATGTTTAATTAAGATTAATGATAATAAGGTGGAATGGAATGAAGAGGAAGCCAAAACCTCATATGGGTATGTATGTAGGCAGACACACAGTGGCCTGAGCAAAAGCCTGGACAGAAGCAGCACAGAGCATAGAGGGAAGCAAGGGAGACATGCTTTTCATTTTGTCGAAGTCTCTGAAGTCCAGCCCACATGGCTGAAAATGGTTTGGGTACTTCATACAAGGTTGCTACTCCTAGTTCCATTAGGAGTAGGTCACTACTCCCAGTGTCCTCCAGCCAGGGTGAGCGGGCCCTTGGTGCTGTGCCCTCATGCTGATGGCTTCATGCTCTGGAACAGTGGCATTTGTAAGCTGACCTGGGTAGCCTGCAGGGTTACCTGGGCTTCTGCGTTCTGCATGTCACTTCCTATCACCCAAGAAGCTGGAACCTGTCCCAGCTCTGGGTAAAGAGAGGCAGGTCACTTATTATCCAACTCTAAACTCCTCAGTAAAGCTATTATTTTAAAACCTTCAATGTGAAAAAGTACTATGACCCTATAAGAGGTTCCTAAATCATATTTAGGTTGAAAACTTTGAATCTTACCATCTTAAGATCCTCATGTTGGTTTTTAGATGAGTGAACTGAGCCTGAGAGAAGAAAAAGTATTAGGTAAAATGAAATTAGTAGGCCAGGAAGATGAGAAAGTTCTAGAAATATATTCCTGGAACAGTGAGTGACTATTCTTTTTTTTTTTTAAGATTTTATTTATTTATTTGAGAGAGATCACAAGTAGGCAGAGAGGCAGGCAGAGAGAAAGAGGAAGAAGCAGGATCCCTGCTAAGCAGAGAGCCCAACGTGGGGCTGGATCCCAGGACCCTGAGATCATGGTCTGAGGCATAGGTAGAGGCTTTAACCCACTGAGCCACCCAGGCACCCTAGTGAGTGACTATTCTTAAGAACACTTAAAAAAGACTCCAGACAGGTGCAACACAAAGAGGCAGAAGACCTAGAATCTAATTCTTCCTACTGTGTACCTGCAGATTGATTCATCAACCTGATGAACACTGGTTTCCTCATCCAACAGGGGTTTGGGGTAGGTCAGATGATTGACAAGTCTATTGAGAGTTCTGGCTTTCTGATTCCAGCTTGGGGTGGGAATTCTAACAAGCTGTGCTTCGTGTTCTCTTTAAATTATAAAATGCTATGGCTGTGTGAACCCCACAACTCGTGAAATGCATACCCTTCATCCACAGTGTGAGCCCTACTTCTGGCAGTGCCCATTTCAATGATTGCTTAATTTCCTTGCGTGTTTTGGGCTTGTGGCAAATAGATCTATTTGTGCAGCAAAAACCCCGGTCAAATATTCTATAAAATTTTGGTGTTATAAAGTTTGTATGACAGAACAAATTTAAGGGCAATAGCCTCACATTTTCAACATAAAAAAATTGATATTTTATATAGCTTGAAATAAATAGTTCTTAGAATCAAATGAAAGAATTTTGTTTTTATAAACTGTGCCATTTGACAAAATTACTTTGCTTGTAAACTCTGTGCAGCAACTATATTTCATCCTCATGATATTAGAAGTAAAACATCCCTCCTTGGAAAATTCATTTGTCCAGATATTAAATATCTTCAAAATTAACCACATAGCATATTGATGGAGATATTTTGCTAGGCAAAAAAATACACCAATATTTCAAAACCGATGAAAACAAATCCATAAGAAGCGTTTTGAAAATAGGATTCGGTGTCTGAGAAGAGAAACTTGTAAAAAATGTTCTTTGGCAATTATCAGTCATTCTGTTGACCCTAACCAGAGTATGCTGGAGAAGAATCAGAAATAATAACTTGCTAACTTTGCAAAGGCTTTATTCATATTTATTCAGTGACTCTACGCAGTATTTAACATCACAAACTCTCACTCTCCTTCCTCCCTTAACGGGATTAATGAATCCTCATTCAAGATGATCATTTCACCTGGTCGGGAAAGGGCTTGCTGGCTGTTGGTGCTCCTTTCCGGGCACATTTTCTTACATCTCTCTCAATGCTTTCATTGTAGAATAAAGTTTCACAATCTATGCTTAAAGTTTCATGTACTCTTCATCCAGTCGTCAGGTGTGGAGAAACTCCCTTAGTATTGAGAAAGGTTTAAAGTTTTTTGGTTTTTTTTTTTTCTTCATTTTGGACTTTGATGATTATTCTTCCCATTGGAAAGCTGGAACCTGATATCGTGGCTTCAGTGGGGGTGGGGTGCAGTGTTGTGGAAGGCTGCAGCCTCAAGCAGAAGGGACGTTACCTTGTGCAGGTGTACTCTGACTCCCGACCCAGGACGCTGGCTCGTGGAGAGCCTTTCCAGAAAGCCCATCTGTGTAAACCCTGATCTGTTAACCTGCTGGGCCAAGTGACTTTTCCTGCCTTTTCCTTCAGGTGATTCCTTTTACTGATTTCTGTTCCTGTACCTCTTTTCATATTCAAGCTCCAACGAAGCATCCTGACATTCACAGTGTTTTTGTAGTGTTGTTTTTGCCAGCAGACATCTCTTCTGGATTCATAACCTCTTGTTTACTGGACTGAAAGCAGAGCCATTTGGATATTTTTGAATAATATTTTACTCCAGCTCTTATAGATCAAATAATAACTTCTGTTGTGTACATCTGCGTTTCCTGGGTCTCTTTTGCCTGGCAGTGCCCGATAAATAGCAGATTTTTACTTTTCCATCCCTCCTCCCCGCCCTTAACCAGTATTTTTGTTGTTGTGCTTTTGGTGTTGGTGGTGTGTATGTGGTGAATTATTGAAAACACAATTTTTGTCCAAGTCAGAAATACGGTGAGATTGAATAAGCCTGGAGGTACTCAGATCTTGTGATGTCGTTAGGATATAGAGGCTCATCAGCAATTTAGTTCCAAAACAAGGTATTTGACAGATGGTTAAACACAGGTCTGGTTTGACCACGTCTAAATTTTGGAAGGTGGCATTTTGCTGACCTCACCTCTACATTCTAGGCCGATGCTTTGATTCAAAGGCAAAGATGGGTACAACTAAACTAATACAAATAAAGAAACAGCTTTATTTATAACTTTGCATTGATTTATTTACATCGTTACCTTTAGTCTTTAGTTGGGAAAAACAAACTTCATTCCCTGCACTTCTCCAGTCACTGGTAAGCTGCTGTATCTTCTTAGGCAATTAATTACACTAGACCCTGAATTTTTTTTAGCCCGGTGACATTAGCAAAGTTTCTTACATTTTCTGGGGTTCAAGGCTTAGCATTAATTTGTAAATCCTTTCTAGCTCTTTTTGGGTTCTAGTAGTCCAGGACATGGCAAAATTTTAAAAAATTAAATCCCTGTGCAGACCTGAGAGAAGTGGGTAAATGTGCATATGGATGAGTTGTAGCTTTGTGTTCTCTTTAATGTGCAATTTTGATCCATTAATCCTAAAATTGTGAAAAGCATAATCCAACAAGCCATTCAAATAAACATAACAGTGACTTGTTAGGAAGGCAACTGGTTGTAATTGTTTCAATATCAGCTTCCTCAAGAAGCAGGATCTGCCAGTTGCCATTGTTAGCCCCTCATTCTTGATTATTGTTTGTTTTTATTCTTTGGATCTCAGACTCCCATCTACCATTTGCGTTTTCTATTTCCAGTGGAAAGGTTTTTGTATGATTTTAGCTTTGTGCCCATAAGTCACTTTAAAGAACAGACACCCAGGGGCGCCTGGGTGGCTCAGTGGGCTGGGGCCTCTGCCTTCGGCTCAGGTCGTGGTCTCGGGGTCCTGGGATCGAGCCCCACATTGGGCTCTCTGCTCAGCGGGGAGCCTCCTTCCTCCTCTCTCTCTGCCTGTCTCTCTGCCTACTTGTGATCTCTGTCAAATAAATAAAAATCTTAAAAAAAAAAAAAAAGAAAAAGAAGGGCGCCTGGGTGGCTCAGTGGGTGAAGCCGCTGCCTTCGGCTCAGGTCATGATCTCAGGGTCCTGGGATCGAGTCCCGCATTGGGCTTTCTGCTCAGCAGGGAGCCTGCTCCCTCCCTCTCTCTGCCTGCCTCTCTGCCTACTTGTGATCTCTCTCTGTCAAATAAATAAATAAATAAATCTTTAAAAAAAAAAAAAAAAGAACAGACACCCAAAGGTAAGGGCATCAGTCATCTTTTTGAAGGTCCCTGGGAAATTATGATGTATGTGTGGGTGGTGAATACATTCCACCCTTCAAAGGGTAGGATTGCTGGATTAAGAGCATGGTCAGGAAAACATAGCAGTCATTAAGCTGATCACTTTCCCAACAAAGAAACACAATGCAGTTTGACAGCATAAAAGATCAACACAATGGAGCCCAACATAGGGTAAGACAGAGTGTCAGGGTCTTGGCATAGCTTTCAAATAATTTTCTATGAACAATTGTCCTAAAAAAAAATCAGTAAAGTGGTTTAATAAACTGGCTAGAGAATTCCAAATCTTAAAATATGTTCGTAATATTTTATTATGAAAAGGATTTGTTTGCTTTTAAAATCTCATGACTTCTTTATTTGTTTCAGCCTACTTTTCTTATTTTACTGGTGCCTTTCCCATTAGTTGCTAAGAGTGAAGTTAAAACTACCAAATTGTATTTGTTGTGTGATTAGAATTACTTTATAAGTTCTGTCTACATAGATTATTTAATGATAAATGTTTTTCAAAACATTCCATCCCAACAAAGAAAAAAGAGCTATTGGGCAAAAATCAAAGAAGATCCTGGAGTGAGTACGTTCAGGAGAGAAGTTCAGGTATGGAAAGTGAGTCTAGGGAAAGGATATGGGGCAGGAGACTTGTCTCTCTTACTTGTCTTCACACCAGGGACTGACTTACTGCTTTACGAATACCTGAAGACAATGATGAAATGTGGTGCTGTTTCTGTCCATCCTTTTGGCTTGGTGTTTTAATGTTCTTTTGAAAATACAATTATAAAGAACACCTTAGACTATGGTACTGGAGACCTTCTGGAGGCTCTGAATGCTTGGGTAGGAAACCACATTACAGATTTGGTCTCAGAGTTCCAGATCCAGAGACTGTATTTTCACATTACATTTTCTGTTGGTTAGATTTATTGCAACAGCCTCCTGCCTCAGTTTCTTTATTGGTTGTTACAGATAAAAGCTGTATTTCACATATGATCTTGTGAGGATGAGAAGTGTTAGAATATTGCTTAACACAGAATGTAAGCTGTCACTCTTAGTCTTATGAATTCTCAGCTGGCATATGTTAGCTTATTAATAAATGAAATATATATTCAAGGGGGTCCAGAATTATTTTATCCTCCTCTCAGAACATTCTATTCGTGACATCAGATTAATTAGGAGCTGCGTTAACTTTTAGATGACTCTTTCATGAGGAAAAAAATAGTGGAACAAAGATCTGAGGGGTTGCAATAGATGTTTTATTTGGGTCTGAGAAAGTCAGCTACACTGCCCACCCACCATGTGGTTCCCCAGGCTGCCGGGCGCACAGTCCTCAGAACAAAACATACTTTCTCATTTCTACGTGTGTCTCTGCATCTCTCTCTCTCTGGATAAATCCTGTTTGATTTTTGAGCTTCTGTGTCTTGTTTTCTAAGTTTTAACAGGGCAGTCTTCCTTCTGTTGACAGTTCTTTTTAGTTCCTCCTGCTTATGTTACAGCTTTCATTCAAATGAAATGACATAGGATTCTTTTCTTCATATTTCAGCTGGAAAAGCCCTGCTACTTAAAAATATTCCTGAAAATGGTTATTGCTTATTTTACTGGAATGTTTTGTGGTTATCTGAGGCCTTAAGTACCAAAATTTAACTGGTCTATGCCATCAGTGATGGAATCGGCAGAAGGAAGGTTTAAGAAGGTAGAGACCTCTTAAGGTCTGCCACTATTTATAGCCATGACTATGGACAAATCGAACTAACCTTTTATCTTCCTTACAATGAGACAATGAGAGAAGACAATTTCTCCCAAGAGTACCTGAACATCACCTCAAGAGACTGTTTAAATTATGAAATCAGACTACACTTTAATGCAGAGTAATTACTTAGTTAAATTCTTACCGCATATACCAGCTAGCTGGTAGGGACCCATGTTGAGAACAAGGTCAGCTATGGGCAAAATTTAGTGTTATATTTTCCCTGGACATTATTTTCCATATGAGATCAATCTTGTGCCTTCTACATAAAAGAGGTAGCATGTGAGGGTAAAAGGACTTTTAGTCATCTGATAGGAGAAGCAAGGTCAGTGTGATTAGACAGTAAGTATCAAAGAGGAGAACGGAAGGCTTACAACTGAAGAGGTGGGCTGGGATCTGATCGTGCAGAGCCTTGTAAGTTATGCTAAGGTTTCGCACCCTATCCTAAGTGCTGTAGAAGTCAAGAAAAGGAATTTAAGTAGGAAAGTGGTACATCAATTCTTATTTTAAAAAATCACTGTGTTTCCAAATGAAGACCAGAGTCGAGGACAGGTTTAGCTGTGGATCGAGTTAAGGGTTGCTTGTCATTTCAACCATGATACAACCAACAGATACAGGCAGGTGGTTAGATGTCAAAGAAGTTTTGGAGAATGATGTGTAAATAACATATTTGCATGTTCTTGCACTCATGTATTTCTACCTGTGAATAGATTGATCTACATTGTCTTAGTCTCTTTGGACTGCTATAAAAAAGTACCATAGATTGAGTGGTTTATAAACAGCAGAAATTTATTTCTTACAGTTCTGAAGGCTGAGAAGTCCAAAGTCAAGGCACCAGCAGATTCAGTGTCTGGTGAAAGCCGCTTCTTAGATGGCTGTCTTTTCTCCCCAAACTCACCTGGGGGAAGGAGCAAGCTGGCTCCCCTGGGATTTCTTTCATAAGGACCTGAATCCCAAACATGAGGGCAACATATTTATGACCTCCTAAACTCTCTCCCTCCTAATACCATCACCTTGGAGGTTAGGATTTCAGCATAGATGAATTTGGGGAGGTATACAAATATTCAGTCCATATCATAAATGCACATGTATGTATACAGAATATATATGTATTTATGAACATACGTAGAAAAAAGATGTAAAACATACACCAAAATGTTTACAGTAACCATATTCAAGGTTGTAGGATTTACAGCAATTTTTATTTCCTCCTTTACATTTTCTCTTTTCCTTATATTATGCAATGAAAATATATCTAAATAAAGGTAACAGATGTTTATAGAAGGTTATAGAAATTAAATAATAAATAGGGCTAATATCAAGAGAGTCATAACTAACCAAGTTCCATTACAAAAACTGTTCCCCACACTCCAATATGTTGCAGTGCTTTTAACATAAAAAAATATTTTTTTAGTAATTTTTTTTAAAAAGGCAAGTTCTTGAGAGTGCCTGAGTGGCTCAGTTGGTTAAGCATCCAACTTTTGGTTTCGGCTCAGGTCATGATCTCAGGGGTGTGAAATAGAGCCCTGTGTCTGGCTTTATGCTCAGTGGGGAGTCTGCTTGGGATTTTCTCTCTCCTTCTGCCCCTCCCCCTGCTCTCTCTCTCTCTCTTTCTGTCTCTCTCAAATTTTTAAAAATCTAAAATAAATAAATGAATAAATAAGTAAAGAAAATAAAAAGGCAAATTCTTGTGTTGTAGATTCTCTCAATTGTCCATGAATTATGAATAGCTGTTAAAAAATAAGAAAATAACAATTAATAATGTGGCTGATTTAATTAAATGTCCTTTGCCATTGAATGACAGGAATTCAGTAGTGCAACTTTTAAAATTAAATTAATGTTGGTGACCTGCAAATGACATGTGATATGTGGTATTTATATTTTCTCTTCTTCTCTCTGTTTCTGAAAATGTAATTAATCTTCATTTTTTAGTTTTATTTTTAAAAGTTAATGTTGAAGAGGAATTCTCACCAGATTCTTAGATTAGAATCAATTAAGAGTTCTAAGTCAAATTAAAAAATTTACATCTACAGAGGTTTTCTAACTTTAGCAGTTATCTTTTCCCTCATTATCTGTCTGCATAAGAATCTAGGGCATTCTTACTTAATGGTACATAAGCATTAATCAATCCTAAGTGAAAACAAATGAGTTATATATATCTTTGTACTCCCTATTACTTAATAACAGATAATCAATTCTTACTAGAAATTCTGAACAAATATATAAGCAGTTAACAAAAATTTTGTTTCCTGGTCTTCTCTTAGATGATGTCTGTGATGATAAATATAAAATGTTTTAATGATGGAAGAAATATCTTTATATTATTAAGTTATATATATTTAGATACATACACAAATAAATAATGAAACAATAGGGATGTCACAAATAACTCTGTCTAGGAGACAACCTGAAAATGTTTATTTACAAAAATGTATAGCCAATAAAAATAAAGTTAAATTGTATTTGATGTAAAATTAAAGGTTTAGCTTTCTGTATGTCTACATAGTTGGCATTGTTTCTGCTCTATTGGGTACCTTCTTCTTTGGAATTTATTGTTATGTTAATTTCTTCTATCATCCCTTATATGATTGTGTATATGTTAAGCCAAGGTAGTATACTCTTCTAAATAACTAAGAACCTTGAGCATCTTTTTGCTCATATGTGCTAAATATGAGCAAGTAGGCCACATCGTGAAAATTGTAGTAATTTTACAGTGCTATAGGAAGATAATGAACCAGATATTTCTTTAAAAGCAGTTTCCTTTGGTTTCTGATAGAGAATCCTAATGGACAAGCAAGACAAATTATTTAATGTGTGAAATACTCATATACCTGTTGAAAGGATAACACATCGAATATGAATATATCTTCTCTAGCTATCTACACTATGTGCAAGAGGAAGTCTTAGCAAGGTGCAAAATGAAATAGACATCTGCAGTCTATTTGTAAGGAGCATATTTCTTTCAAAGAAAAATGTAAATGTGGAATGCAAAAGGCTTACTGAGGAATCCTCTCATGCTTTCCTTGAGCCCCTCAGGAGGTCTCTGAGTGATGTTCTCATCTAACATGGAGAATCACTTATGCAGATCCGCCAGGGTATTCCTTGTTGCCAACCTACAACCCACCAGTCTTTTGTCTTGCGCTCAGTGGGTTGCCTGTGGTGACCATCCTGTCAGGATAGAGCTTCTTTTGGTCTCATAATTTCTATTCACACCAACACTCTTTCTTCTGGTAAACTTTTCATTGTTAACAATTCAAATACTAACTCCTTCCCCACTCCCCATAAGCCAGGAAAAATCAGCCATTGTCATGGTGTCTTCTTTGTCTCCTGTGAGAGTAGAGCATAGATTCCGGTGAGGGCACTGTCCTCATGCTTCTGTAACTATTGCTTTACTCATCTGTACTCTCCTCATTGGAATGCAAAGAAATGGTCTTAGTGATTTTGGATTCCTAGAACCTTGTCCTGGGCTTGATTCATAGGAAGCACTCAGCAATTTGATAAATTTTGACTTTTAATTCTCACAACTAACCATGTGAGTTAGGCACCATATTCCTCATTTTACAAAAGAGTAAACCTAGATTCAGATTATTTAAGTGATGTGTCCAATATCATTAGTATAAGTGAGCCTGAAATTAATTCCTTGGCTCTCACAAGATCTAACATCCAGAGGATAATTCTAGAATTAAAGAACTATGAAAAACCCTTCAGTGTGTTTTAAAGTGAGAAGTGAAAATAAGGCCAAAGTATGTTGTTTTCATTACAAATTTTTTGAAAAATGTCTTCTTTCTATATATAGTTAGTAGGAAAGTCAAAATTTATGAAATAGGCACCTGAGATACCATTATTTGTTCTTTAAGAGAACTGACCTTTAACACTGGAGCAAAAAATACATTTTTAGAAATTCTGTAATTCAAAGCATTTTGCACTTAAGTTAAACTCACGTAATTTTAAATCAGCAGAGGATTTGCTCATTTTTGATGTGTTCTTTCCTATATTAATTCAGTACATGTTTCCTGCTCACATATGCTAAGCACTGATGCTTTGTTTAATCTTACCTTAGTCTTACACTTGTTAAAATATTGTCCCATACCGTATATTTCCAATTCAAACATGGAATTAAGATTCTTGGTGATTTGGGGTGGTTTTTGAATCTTAGGTTTTATTTATTTTGCAACAGGACTTCTAGTTTACATGGGATATATGTTCCACCAGGGCTACACCTTCCTCCTGTTCTATGAGTTGCCGTAATTTCTACAAGGCTTTCTCCTCTTCTAGAGAATTATAGAGTGTTTTGTGATTGTCATTGTTTGATTTAGAATTATAATAGAGGACATATATTGAGTATATCGTTTTATATTTGAGCAAAATCACAAGTATATTGACATTGCCAGGACAGTTTCCCCACAGGGCTGTGATTTCTGAGTATTTGCCCTCTAACTTGAAGAACACAACAGAATTTAATTTCAGGATTTAAAATCTAAGCAGGATTGGTGCTGCTTCATCAGGGGTGCATTGGGTTGTGTATAAACCGAACACCTAAAAGAAAGCTCCTCCCGGAGCCCATTAACCTTCAAGAAGTCTTAGCTTTTCTTTCCTGACACAAGTGAAGTGAACAGGATTTTAATAAAAGTCCTGCTGCAGATATACCTGAGGGGTCAGAGCTCAGGATAAAGCTGCCAACACTGCAACTTTAAGAAAACATCCTGAGGACCTTTAATAACACTGGGTCTGCCAGTGCTCACTTCGGGAGATCTGTATTTTAAAATCCCATTTGAGAAACTGATCCCCCATTTGACAGGATCATGGTCTTTAATCTTATTTTTGATGTGCAGCAGTTGACTGCATACCCTGTAGGCGCTGGCCTTTTGTGTGGCTCTGAGGACCTCAGGAAATATTTTTCGATAGTGATAGATATGCATCCCTGTCCTCAACTGGGACGTTCTGATCACCTATCTCATTAATACCAAGTGGCTCTACATCTTCTAAAAGTGGAAGGAGCTTAATATCACAGAAGTAGACTCCGTTCATGTAAGCTTCTACTCCATGCATTTTCATTTTCATTCCTTAATCTCTCTTCAACCATTTGTAAATTGAATAATCCCTAAAATCGGGAATTGGTAACATACAACAATAATTTCAATATCTCTGTGTGCACTAATAGGACAAAAGCAAAATTACCACTATAAACTCTTCAGGTATTATAATTCCCATTTAATAATGAGTAACCAAAGACTTTTAAAAATTAAGTAATTTGCTCACATTATACATGTAATAACTAACAATGCCAGAGTTCACTGTTTCAGATCATTTAGTCTCAAAAACTCATGCTGTTTACAGCCTCTAAGATATAGTTCTCCATTTCTGGCCGCATCATATCCGTTTAAATCAGTTTAAATGAACAAATAGCTTTTTCGAAGCTTTAATAAAGCCATTAGTAGAAAAGAAAATCTTGATTTAAACTATTTCAGAGCATGGACATAGAGGACAACTTCCACATGCTTTTTGTGAAGTATTTTCAACAATAGCAAATCTGGTGAAGACAAAGCCAAAAAAAACCCCAAAAACAAAAAAAACAAAACAAAAACCCCAAGACTGCTCAAACCGCCTCAAACCACTCTCATCTATGGGCATCAATGCAAACATCTTAAATAAGGTTAAACAGAATTCAATAGCACATTATAAAAAATATATCATGAACATGTAAGGACTCTTAAAGACATGAAAATGATTCGTCAGTAAGAAGCCTAGTGATATGAGTCATCATATAAATAAAGCCAATGAGAAGACAGTTCCCAGGGATGTTAAAAAGGAATTTGACAATATTCAATACTGGTTTTTAGAAATAAAACAAAAACAAAAAATCACTGTTAAGTAGGAATTGATGGATACTTCTTTAACATGCTTTTATATTTGCGTGTCTGTTTATATCCCTACCCAAATCTATATTTCTGTCACCAAAAGCCAGCATTCTGCTATCACCCACCATAAAGGACAACACTAGAGACATTCCCACTGGAACAAGGTTGTGCTGCCCACTATTTTTACTATGATTTAACTTTCTATTGGACATAGATAAGAAAGAAAGCAATTAGAGGTACACAATTTGAAAAGAAAGAAATAAAACTACTTCTGTTTGTAGATGATATGATTATTGAGAAACTGAGAAAAATCAATGGAACAACTACCAGATACAAACAGATAATTTAATAAAATAGCAGGGTATAACTTTAACATGGAGAAATCAATAGCCTATATATAATTAAATAAAAGCAGGTTTGAAGATGTAATAAAAGGGAAGAGAAAATTCCTTGCCTCAATTTCAAATAATAACAGTTCCCAATATTTTTTCTTTCCATTTGGGAGATGGGACAAGTGTGGTGTGTGCAGAGAACAAAGAGATCTTGTGTTTCTGTAGGGGGGAAAGGGGCAAAATCCAATGGAAGACCTTGTAGGTGGTTCTTACAAAAATTTGGGAGTGAGGTGGGGGGATGGGCAAAATAGATAAAGGGGTTTAAGAGTTACAAACTTCCAGTTATAAAATATAAGTCAGGGGCACCTGGGTGGCTCAGTGGGTTAAAGCCTCTGCCTTCGGCTCAGGTCATGGTCCTAGGGTTCTGGGATCAAGCCCCGCATCGGGCTCTCTGCTCAGCAAGGAGCCTTCTTCCTCCTCTCTCTCTCTCTGCCTGCTTCTCTGCCTACTTGTGATCTCCGTCTGTCAAATAAATAAATAAAATCTTTAAAAAAATAAATAAAATATAAGTCACAGAGATGAAAAGTACATCATAGGGAATATCAATAATATTCTAATAGCTTTGTAAGGTGATCATGGTGGCAAAACTTTATGTGGTGAGCACTGAGTAATGTACAGACTTTTTGAATCGCATATGTAACATTATATGTGATTTATACTTCAATGAAAATAAATAAAAAGATTGGGGTCGAAATAGAAGTGGTGCTTTAGAAAAATTAATCACAGAAAAAAAATAGGTAGGACATGATGAGAACCTGAAAAGATGAAGGCGTGGTATAAATGGTTCTATATAAGTAGGACAAATGTAACAGATATTTTAAAGGATACACAATCTCTCTCTCTCTCTCTCTCTCTCTCTCTCAAGAGAGAGGGAGGCAGGAGGGGCAGCAGAAGAGAGAATTTTAAGCATGTTGCATGCCCAGCATGGAGCCCTTCACAGGGCTAGATCTCACTACCCTGAGACCATGACCTGAGCCAAAATCAAGAGTCAGATGCTTAACCAACTAAATCACCCAGGTACCCCAAAAAGGCTGTTTGGTCTCTATGGCTGGAATCAGACATTTGTAGAAGGCCATGGCTTAATTGAGCAAGTGGGAGAAGGTTGACCAGAAGGCTTATAGAATTGTCTTGACACCAGTCCAAGCAGTGCTGTGGAAACTGTGGTCAGTAATTATCCTACCAAGTTTTCCTTTCTGACCTCATCTCTTGCTCAAAATCACTCAAAACTTAGGAAACAGTCCGACTTCCAGTGTGGAGTCAAAACTAACCAGACACTTCTTTCTTCTCAGACGTTTTCCTTTGTTCTCCCATCCCCCAAAGCCAATACAAACGCCTCTCACTTCACCGTATTGTGTCAAGACACACAAGATGAAGGAGCAGAAAGTCATGTTGGAAGTCATTTGGGAGTTCTGTAGGTTTTCTCAGCCACGCACGAGTTGAAAGGTACAAATCAAGGCTCGCCAGACATCATCAAGGACGTCGTTTGTTCTACTTAAACCATCAAGCCCGTCCTTCAGTCCTGTGGATTTCTGTTCTCAGCCTGGGACTCTCCGCCCACCATATCCCTCAGCCTTGACCACCTGGGCAAATGCCGCACCAACGGAAGAGCCGCCCCTTATTGTTCTGTATTCCCCAAACCGTGCTTTTTCACCTGACATATATTTAGTTGTTATTTGTCTTCTCCCCATAGAGATATCTTCATGATACCAGAGGAGTGTTTTTCTGTTTTCCTTATTTTCCTTCCTCATTGTATTTCCAGAGCCTAAAACTAGAGCTGCCACATCACAGGCAGCCAGTAAATATTAGTTGAATTAGTAAATGAGCAAAGTGAGTGAGTGAGCAATTTCTGGTAAGAGTATCCTACAAAACTCTCGTAGTCATGTCTTATTTTATAAACAAGACAACTTTGAGGAAGGAAGAAAGCCTCAGAGAACTTTTTCTTAAAAAAGCTCTATAAGGAGGAAAAAAAAAAAATTCTATAAGGCTAGACTTCCAGAGGTTTGAAATCCCTTGACTTTTAGCAGAGTTTCCTTCTCAGAAGACAGTTTTGCTCTGTAATTTTTTAAAAATTTTTATTAATTTTTTTTAAGATTTTATTTATTTATTTGACAGAGATCACAAGTAGGCAGAGAGGCAGGCAGAGAGAGAGAGGAAGGGAAGCAGGCTCCCTGTCGAGCAGAGAGCCCGATGTGGGGCTCGATCCTAGAACCCTAAGATCATGACCTGAGCCGAAGGCAGAGGCTTTAAACCACTGAGCCTCCCAGGCGCCCCTGCTCTGTCATTTTAATTCATACAAAAACATATCTACATATATACATATATGTACACACATAAATTGTTATAAATTCCGTACATATTCTCTCCTGTTCCATTTTAATTGACACAAAAATCTGTACGTTTCACTTAAAATTGCTTTTTTATGTAGGAAATCTCCTTCCCTTGGATTTTTTTCCTATGGGGAGTGGAGATATTAAAGAATAGATCATAATACATTTTTAAAGATTTAAAAAAACATAATGTTTAGTCCTTGCAAGTAGTTTGTCTTTTGCATAAGCAAAGAGTACACTTATCTACAGAATATATATTTTAAGAAAACCATTACTTAGATCTAAGATTCTGGGTACCTTCAAATTATAAACAAAACCAATAAATAAATAAATATGCGTATATGCATAAATAAATACATAAATAAGCAATACCTATGCTAAATAGATCTTATTAATAGAAGAAAAAGTATATTCTGGCCATCTTTTATTCTTGAGGTCACTGGTTTTCCAAGAGGGAATAAATTATTTGTTTGTTTGTTTGTTTCCTACATTTTAGTCACATCTTAAGCCCTTTTTCCAGCCTTTCTCTTTGTCTTGGATTATTTCTTCTTTTAGGAAATCTTCAGACTAGCCATTATAAAAACTCAAAACTCTCTGTGGTTTTAGTACTATTTTTTCACTCTA
Source organism: Taxidea taxus jeffersonii (assembly GCA_003697995.1). Taxonomy (NCBI): domain Eukaryota; kingdom Metazoa; phylum Chordata; class Mammalia; order Carnivora; family Mustelidae; genus Taxidea; species Taxidea taxus. The sequence continues at coordinate 301,330 of ML104031.1, read as the reverse complement.
TACAACAGACCATTAGTTCATTAAACTTTTAATGCTGGTGATAATCATTAGCAACTGATGTATCATTCATATTAATACTACCAGAAACCAAATTTGAAGCTATTTTTAAGTTGCTGCCTCCATCGAGGATCATGATGTTGATTTTTTTTCTGATTTGCCACTGTATTATGATTAGCTCTGCCCAGAATATATTTTTAAGGATTTTATTTATTTATTTGAGAGAGCATGAGCACACAAGTGGGTGAAGGGGAAGAGGGAGAATGAGAAAGAGGCTCCCCATTGAGCTGAGAGCCCACAGGGGAAGCCATCCCGGGACCCTGGGATCACGACCTGAGCAGAAGGTAGATGCTTAACCAACTGAGCCATCCAGACACCCCAAATATTACTCTTAAGTAGTGCTGTCCAATTTTTCCAGAATATTCTGCAGTAACAGATACTCTATATCTGCCCTGTCTGACATGGTAGCTATTAGCCACGTGTGGCTACTGAGCACTTGAAATATGGGTAACACAACTGAAGAAGTGGATTTTTAATTTTATTTCATCTTAATTTAAAGTACTCCCATTTGGCTAGTGGCTGCCATAATGAAGACCACAACTCTGGATTATCACTCCATTTCTTTGTTTCTTGTTCTGTCCTCTCTCCCTTTCTGTCTGAGAACTGAGGAAGTTGTCTTGTACCTCTGGTTCCACGATTAGCTTAGAAATACAGTTCTCTACCTGTCCTGGACACAGTAAGGACCCTCCTAATGAGCCTGTGAGCACGCCACCCTACGTAATAAATTAAGGATTTCAAGAGGGAGAGGTGATCCCGGCTTCTCTGAGTGTGCCCAGTGTAATCACTAGTGTTCTCAGAGGGAGGCGGGAGAGTTAGAGCTGGAGCAAAAGTATAAGAATAGTAAGGACAGAAGCGGATCAGGGAGGAGGCAGGACCGTAAGCTGCTGGCTTTGACGCTGGAGGAAGTGAGCCAAGGCATGCTGGTGGCCTTGGAGGCTGATAGAGCAAGGAAATGAATTCTCCCCTGGAACCTCCAAAAGGAAGCCAGCTCTGTGGACACATTTTAAACGTCGGACCTCCAGAACTGTACGATAATGCATTTGTGTTGCTTGAAGCCACTATGTTCGTGGTAACTTGTTAGAGCAGCAGTGGGAGATGAACAGACCGCCCTGGAAAACCCGGTATGCCCAGTGCCGGAGTCTGGGGTGATGCTCCCCAGACGGGGCGGGGACTGGATTGTGTATGCCCCGCCTCAGGGCCTGGGCACACGGGTTTTGTAACGCGGCGTCCCGTGTAGCTTCTAAGACCCGTGCTCCAAGCGGAAGGATGCTTGCGAGTAAAATATACCCGTCACGTGCCTCCTGCTGCGAGGAGGCATCTCGTCATTCCTGTGTGAAGGCACTGAAGGAGCACCACTGCCCCCCCAACCCCGCCGCCCCCCAGCTCTGGCTGCATCCGCTGAAGAGATGCAGAAAGGCTGTTTTATCCACGTTGTTTTGGTTTGTTTTACAGTTTGACTTAGCCTTTCTTTTAAACCACCTTTATTTTGAAGTTAATCATTTTGTTTATTTATTTATGTTTAATTTTTTTTTTTTTTTTTTGGTCAGAGAGCGAGCGAGCACAGGCAGACAGAGTGGCAGGCAGAGGCAGAAGGAGAAGCAGGCTCCCCGCCGAGCAAGGAGCCCGATGTGGGACTCGATCCCAGGACACTGGGACCATGACCTGAGCCGAAGGCAGCTGCTTAACCCACTGAGCCACCCAGGCGTCCCTGAAGTTAATCATTTTGAAATTGAGCTTTGAGTGCACCTAGGTCAGCTGCACCCCATCGGAGAAGAACAGGGGTCCTTATTTTTCTTGTAAAGGCCCTTTTGTTTCGTTTTGTTTTTGCAGTGTCATTCCCTATGTGAGTTTCGCCTAAAAGAAAACTGGCATTAACTGTAAGATGCTACCTAAAGCATCTGTCCATGCCCCTGGGTATCATGGGGCTGTGGAACAATCAGGATTTCACCTCATTGTTCTGTATCTGGTTAGGGCAGTCAAGCAAAATTTTGATTTTTCTACTTAGACAATTGCTGGGCTGAATACATTGACTTATTACTTTGGAGCAGAATTCTTGTTTGTTTAATTGTTTCTGTTTTTGTTTTTTTCCATGGCGGGGCAGATTTCTGTTATGGTGGTATATCCTGAGTTAACCCTCAATCATGACAAACCAGAAATGAATTTCTAGATGTACACAGAAGGAAAATGCTACGGACTCGTGCCTGCTTCTCAATCCAAATAGAGATGGAAACTTGTCACTGCACTTGAAAAGGAAATATTTGTGAGGTCTGCTTTGCAGTAGTGACAAAAATAATCAACACTAAGAAAAATCAAATGATTTTTCTTACTCAAGTTTAGTCTTGAGTAATTAGGTTTGGGAATACATTTTTGCCACTGAGGTATAAACCCCTAAAAACTCACAGTTTATTAATTACCTGAAGCAGACAGAAAACCTTCAACGTTTTGACATAAACATAATGTCATAACAGCTTAGAGAGAATAAAGTTCAATCAAGAACCTCTAACCAGAAGCAAATTGTAGCCTATCAATTTTTCTATAGGGCAATCAGACCACTTTTAAGTAAGATAATAAATCTGTAGAAATGAGCTGTTTGTAATTAAAATGAAGCATGCCAAATTATTTCATGACCATTTATAAAGTCAAGTCCCTGTTAATAAAACAGTTAGATTTTCATTGTTATTACTTTCTTTAAAATTATTTCCACTCGAGATGAATTATTTTCTTGAAAGTACTCCAGCTCTGGGGAATTCTGAGATTTAATTATTCTGGGTTTGAAAAGAAACTCCAAGTGTCTCCATAATTTCAACTCCACTCTATACTTCAAATGTGGGGTGAGGGTTCTTATTGGCTCCAAATCTATGAGGCGAATAATTGTCATTAGTGAATGACTTGTTTTTTGACATACTATATATTTTGTCTATTTCTATTGAACTGAAGAATAGTAGAAGAATGAGTTTGTTTTATACATGGAAAGTTCAACTTTGTGATGTCATTGTAAATAACTTTATGGTATCTATCATAGAATAGTGATCAAAATACTAACATAGCCCTACGGTCAAATCCTTGTGATATCTTGATTTCTGATCTTAAAACTAGACTGAAGATGAAGTACCTAATTAGGAAATGACAGTATGTGAATGGAGAATTAACAACCAGAGATATGAACAACAGAACATTTGCCCAATATTTAATACCATTATTAGTCATGATTTAAAATAAAGTACATTTTATCTCTCCTCAACTTTGCTCTTTAAGTTCTAGCCATGATAGATCCCTACAATGCATAATTTACCAGGCTGTTAAGACCTCTATACCTAGTCTTGCCCACTTGTTCTCACATCTAGGAGTTCCTTCGTAGCTTTTTAACTCTTACCCATCCTGAAGACACCTCAAGCACCTATCCAGTGAGCTTCATGATGACTAGCCACCACTCCCCACTGCCGCCATAGAATTATATGCATGACTACCTGCCTCTCCAGGAGTATTTTGTTCAGGTTTCTACAGTAACACTTACGACAGTGTGTTGATTTTACCTATTCCCTTAGACTCCCCAGAACTTCATACAAGGCACGGAACATAATAGGTGCTCAAAAAGTAATCTTTCTGTTGACAAACAAGGCCTAAAGTATTGTCCACTCCTCACTAGTTATTTCTGCAGTGAACTGTAGAAGACATCTTCTCTGGAAAATATTTCATTTTCTAACCCTTTATGACATTAGTCCATTTAGTCATACTGCTGATTCCATTTTTTGGTTAAAAAGTAAACTCTTGAATAGAGCCCTAAAGATAACAACATCTTCAACTCTACACAAGGACAAATAGGACAATCTTCAGCATTTCATTTCGGAAGAAAATCAAATTAATGAGATAGTTGTTGTACATCATGCTACCCAGGATTTGTAGAAATGAGTTAAAGCCCTAAGTGAGAATAATTTTGAAATGATTTATTTCTGTATTCTTGCTTAGCCAGGTATTACTGTAAATAGTGATAATAGTGGGTAATCAACTGGAGACTGTCTTGCAGTAAACATATCAAAGGGAGAAGTAACAGCAATGAACATATTTATTTTGAAACTCCTAAGTATACAAAAAATTAAAAGAAGATTATATTTGAATTATACATGGTTAAATAATCTTTACTACGACAAGATGTTTGTGGCGAAGGAACCATTTATTGACATTTATGAGATCAGATTTGAGCACTGGAATCCTTGATCTCTTTTTAACATAAACAAATGTGAACACTAGAAGACCATGAATAAAGATATTAATCTGAGTTTTTAGTCTCTGGCAAAAACAAGCTGTGAGATCTTTGGAAAAGTGTTCAAAATGTTTGGCCTTCGTTATGTGCATCTCCAAAGGAAGTGTTAAGAACAGGGTGTTTGTTTTGTTTTGTTTTTTAATCTTTTACAACCTGAAAGTTCTTTGATTATTTTTGTTCTGGGACATGTATGATAGTTGAAGAGAAATTCCCTGTGTGATTTTCTTCAATTCAGTAATTCGTCAGCATATATTTATTGAAGACCTGCTGTGTCTCAGGAGCTGATCCAAGTCTTACAGAGACAGCTGACCTAAAGAAGTGTTGAGTGTAGAATGTAGAATGTAGTTGTGTTACAGTATGTGTTACAGAATAATGATGGGATAAAACAAAACCTTATGTCATGAAACTGTTAACTCAAAATGCTCTGGCCTCTTAAAGGATAATCGCCTGCCTTCGCACAAACATTTTCAAATTCCCCATCCCTTAGCAGACATCTCCTTTCTTTACTCCCCGGAGAACCAAAATCTGCATATAGCCTATTTTGCAAATAATACCCATTACAAATTGCCTCTGCCAGGAAGCTTTCCAACCAACTCAAATTACCAATTTGCCTTCCACAGAAAAAATAATAAGTTAAACAGTGAGGATAGCAAAACCATAGCAATCATTTAAATTGGCTACCACACGATTTGTTTTAAATTAGCTGTTAAAATAATGTCAGAGATAAACCTTTCATAGTCTTCCTTGTACAAATACAAAGACAAAAAAAAAAAACTCCATAAACATAGTATACCTATTGGACTCTGTGTCAAAAATAAACAAATAAATAAATAAATAAATAAATAAATAAATAAATAAAAAGGAAAAAAAAAAGTGAAAGAGCCAGACATTGGAAAGAATGTGTCCAGACCCTCAAATGTTTCAGTGACAATAAATCCATGTTGTTTTCTTTGACTGTTTTGTTATTTCTTAGGAAATAAGAATTACTTTTTATCTGTATATTACATACTTCCCAAAGGTCTCTGGTTTGCCACTGTGATTTTCCATTGCAACTTAGAGCAATTACGTAGGTATATAAAAGTGCTAGACAAAAACCTGTGCCCAGATCCAGGCTATGCCATAAACATGCTCTGTGACCTTGGGCTCACTAATTTCACTCAATTTCCAGTTTTTAGTTTCTTCATCTGTAAAACAAGAGGGTTAAATGAGGAGCTCAGTTACTCTTTCTACCTTTAAACTTTTACCGTGCTATTTCAGTGGTTTTGAATTTTCTTTGAACCCCTAAGTAAACAGAAGTGAAATTTGAAATTAAACAAAAAGCTAAAACAAACAGAACAACCACAACAAAAACCCCGCAAAAAACACGTACATGTATTATGATCATTTCATGTCATTGTAATCTTAGTAGGTTATTAATTTAAGGTTTTGGAGCAAAATTTGAAAGATCTTCAACATTGTTGGTGGAAACGGAGGTAGTGTCAGGTTTCTGAAACCGCATAAATGATTTGCCTGACAAAGGAGCTCGGTTATAAAAACCCTCCCCTAGTGTGTATCTCATTTGAGGCTTTCGCTATCTCCTTTCAGCTTTTTCGAGTGGGGACAGCAGTCCCTCCTAAAGATTGTGTGTACGTGAATAGTTTACTCTTGTAGGGAGATTTTGGCTTGTTTCTGGAGTGCTGACTTAAAAAGATCAGAACCTACGTTCATGGTACAGAATTGTTCAACTCAAGTATAAAGCAGAGTTTATTACCAGTGTTTGAACAGATTCTAGTCCTTATCACTGTATCATTTTAAAGTTTATCAGATCCTCTGGTTTGACAGGTTTCGTTCTAGTTTTTCAAAGTCCTGGGCCAAATGTCTGTGTGTCTCGGGAATACCCTGGGTATTCTGTATTCCCAAGTCAGGAGAATCTTCATTTAACAAATTATGTGATCACGGGCTCTCTTCCTTCATTCAGTTCTTCACTGGCTACTGTAGTTTTCTTCTTTGGAAGGAGGCTTAGGGCAAACGTCATCGAGACTCCTGGATACAACGTCCAGATTGAATAGGCATTTTTTCTATTGTTTTATTTGAGTAGAATTCACACACATTTGTTCCAGGTATGCCATCTCGTGATTCCGCTGTGTTCACAAGCAGACCTCCCATCTGTCACTGCACAACGCTGTTACAATACCGTTGACCAAATTCCCGATGCTCTACCTTTCATTTCCATGATTTATTCACTCCCGTAACTGGAAGCCTGTGTCTCCCTTTACCCTTCACGCATTTGCCCACCACCCACCCCGCTTCCCTCTGACAACCATCAGTTTGCTCTCTGTATTTATAGGTCTGATTCTCTTTTCATTTGTTTATTTTGAATATACATTTTTTAAAAGTTAATATTATTTTAGCCTGTGTGTGTATGTGTGTTTCTAGCATAAATGAGAACATTGCCTTATTGATATCTGAAGAACAAGGATCTATTAATTATACAAATCATACATTTCTGCTTTGGGTGAATTTTTTTTTTAAGCAAATGTATTCTGCATCAACTTTTAGAAGCCATGTGTGTCTCTCTGTTTTTTAGAATACTGGTTTCATCATGTATGATGCTTTTTATACCTGCCAACACTGAAAATAGGACATTTTAAATGTTCTTCATTAGTGAATATTTGGGAGGTCAGAATACAAAGATGCCTATCCAAAGGGATGTGGTCAGTTTGATTTCAGGGTTGTAAGAAGTGGTGAATCAATTAAAAAGACATTGCACTTCAAATATTGTATGTTTTGTGCAAATTTTCCTCATTTATTAAAATATTTTTTTTAAATAGTGAAATTGCATGTATGCTTTGGAAGCACAAATTGTATTGGTCTCCTGGTAATTTGTTAATAATATCACTTCCTCTAAAATAGTTCATCATCTTAACCTCATAAAAATATAATTTTATAGTATTCTATAAAAGTTAACTTATACTGTACTTTCTTATTAAAAGAAACCTATAAATTTATGAAGTTTCATTCTTATGTTAACCATTATTTTATTATCCTTCTACTATCCTTACTATCCTGGTATTTCTTGATTTTTATATTTCTTGATATGGATTAACTGGTCAGAACACTGTCTTTGCTAGACTACTGGATTTTGCCAAGTTTGGGCTTGCTATTCTAATAGCTATATCAGTATATGACGACTTCACTCATTTTTCAGGTAAAGGGCTTATGTTAGATGTGTGTTTCTTTCATCTACAAACAAGATAGCATTCTGGTAGAGGCAGAAATTATGTAAAGCCTTTGGTCAGACAGTTTGATGTACTGTATAATGGCATTATGTTTATATGATAGATTTGAGAGAAATGGACCAGATAATCCAAAACTCACTTAGAGTGCAGCAGTCTGAGACGTTCTCTGTTTCTGCATTCAGATACTAGCAAAATGGTACTACAAACCATTTCCAGCTATCTAAATGGGCTGATAATTCACTTACTCAAAATTCGTTCAGCAGTTATTTATTGAGTACATTTACTGAGTCCATGCCAGACAGAATTCTAGGCAATGGATAAAGGGTATAGTAGACAGACATAGTCCCTGCCATCGTGGAAAGCATAGTTCAAAAAGAAGCTGACAACAAAGAAACTAGTAGGTATATAATTAGAAATTGTGAGCCATCAAAAAGAGAGCAAAAAATGGTGGTCGACACGAGGGTGGTAACCACATTGGAAATGTGTGTGTGAAGGCACAAGGGAAAGAGGATGACCCATTGGTGAAGCAAAAGGAAGGCAGGTGTCGTGAGAAGAGAGCGGGAGGAAGGGGAGGACAGATGGACAGCAGAGAAGCAGGCAGAGCAGATCGTGCAGGGACGGACAGGAGTTCCACATTTTCTCAAGTGCAATGAGAGCACATCAAAAGTCTTTAAACAGTAGTGTGACATGATGTTAAAGTTCACTCTGGCATTTTGTTGAGAATAATTTAAAGCAAGGCGAGAACAGGGAGGCGCAGAGAGTAGGGAAACATTGTAATCCAGGGGAAAATGATGCTGGGTGGAAATGAGTAGGTAGAAGCGCAGAAAGTGGACTCATTCGAGGCAAGTTTTAGAATTTTAATTCACAGAGCTTTGCTGCTGTTTGATGTAGAAGCGATAGAAACAGGGATGTAGAGAATAACTTCTGCTTTTCTGAGACGAGTGACCCAACAGATGGTGGTGCCGTTAGCGGAGATGAGACCGAGCAGGATAGTGAGAAGGTTAGGGAGTAAACTAACTCCTTGTGATGTCTCTGATACATCCAAGTGAATATGTCAAGAAGCCACTTAGATACGTGGGTCTGACTCTCTCCAGGGAAGTCTGAACCAGGGAAAGAAGCTTGGAGCCATCCTCAACAGAACCAGGGACTGAGCCCTGAGAACTTCAAAACCTAACAGGTGGGGCAGTTAGGGTGGGGCCAGGAAGCAGCTGAGTGGATGGTCCAGAGCTGGAATGTTATTCAGAAACCAGACTCTTTGAAATAGGCCTTCGCCATCCTCTTGTGTTCGGAGATGCCCGTTCCAGGTCTCGCCATCATTGGTTCATTTTAGGAATGAGGCCGGGAGTGACTGAAAAGCAAGAAAAGTGCATGTCCTTTCCCTATCAAGGCTTAGCCCAGACAGTGCACTCCCAGGGAGCTTAGTCACACACCCCACCCCACCCCCCTAAATGAAAAGGAGCCTGGAAAATGGTGTCTTTAGCTGGGTGGCTCTATGTTAAGTAAGACATACATTCTGTTGCCGTAAAAGGAAGAGAGCATAGATTTGGGGAAACAATGCACAGGAGGTTATTGAGTTTTTTCCGAAGCCTGATTCTTTACATGTTTTTCCCTTGGAGACCGGGATACTCTCCCTTCCAAAAGCAGATGGCCACATGAAAGAGAGAAGATACCGGAACAAAATAGGAGTTATGATAGGAAGGAAGAAAGGGGACAGGGCTGTTGACCAGACACCCACAACTTTCTGCTATAACCCTCAAGGTGGATGCAAGCTTTCTGCTCTGGCCAAACCCAACAATTCATTATTCTATAGCCACGTTTTGCTCTTACTCATACTGGTGTAAGCCTTTGCTTTCCCTCCACGTGGGAAGGTGTTTCTCTTTCTTTCAGGCTAACCTGAATCTGTGCTTCCTTCAGAGATTAACTTTTCCATAAATCTCAGTGTACTCATATAATGGTGATATATTATCCTAATTCTGTACCAATATTTTTAATATCAGGCATAGAGATAGACCTGAATTGCCAGTTACATTATGATGAATAAATACAATATCCTTTTCTTGAGGATAAAGCTGCCTTTATTCTTTGTTTCTCCAGAGTTTGTTTTAGAGTCTTGATTGATTAAAAAGAACTTACTGTTATTTATCTAGGTTAAATACTGTTGGGCCTGGAGACAGGTCAAGAACCCGTGATCTTTGTAGGTCCCTCTCCTCCTGTGGGCCTGTGATCTCTTAAAAGATGTTTTATTCATAAAATAATGGGGAATACATTGTAATACTCTAACTCAAAGTAGATTAACAAAGCAAAATAGAGTGAACTCAGGTTTTATTACAACAGAAATTATTTTTAAGGTGTTTATATAGTAAAGCTACAATTAATGATTGATAAGGTTGTCTGGAAATATGTAATTGTTGGAAAGATGTAGACCAAATATGCTTGATTATTCTTAATGGAAACTTTGGGCATAATGCAGGAGGTATAATAAATATCTCTGCATTTAAATATTTCCATAAATAAATGCTTGTTGAAGTGGCACCATCAATATAACATTAAGTTTTCTGGTTGTACAACTATAAAATTAAGTTATGTAGTAATGAAATACTAAATTAGTTGCTGGAATTATGATTACTTCTCTATATAATTTCATTTTGAACAGGAAAAAATGTAAGGCAGTGATATATACTCCATAGAGAGTATGCCTTCAACTAAAATTGAAATCTAATTAGTGTGAAAATAAAAGTACTAAAATATCATTGAGATCAATATTGACGGTAATGCAGAAGAGAACTCTGCCGTGATTGTGAAAATAGCTCTGAGAGCCAGGGGTATAAAAAATAGCATTTAAGAAATCAAACTTTCTAAATGAATTTCTGGGCTTGATAAGCAAAAATAAAATTGGGAGCTAAGATGAAAGGATAAAAAAATAAAATTCAAGAGGTAATTTGCTTTGGGATGATGATTTACAAATCACTCTAAATAATTTTCCAAGAGTTCACAGAATAGCCTACACCTACCCTGAAGTTTTCTTTTCTAAACTTTAGAGCAGTCTACAGCCATACCACCCTGAATGCACCCAATCTTGTCTAAACTTTAGAATAAGGCATACTTAAGGAGCAGGTATAGAATCTGTACTAATTGGAAAGCCCATTAGAATCACAGACTGGGGGCGCTTGGGTGGCTCAGTGGGTTAAAGTCTCTGCCTTCGGCTCAGGTCATGATCCCAGGGTCCTGGGATCGAGCCCCCGCATCGGGCTC
>ML104031.1:193013-290442 GCA_003697995.1 Taxidea taxus jeffersonii | reverse complement strand
TGCCTTAGGCTCAGGTCATGATCCCAGGGTCCTGGGATCGAGCCCCCGCATCGGGCTCTCTGCTCAGCAGGGAGCCTGCCTCTCCCTCTCTCTGTGCCTGCCTCTCTGCCTACTTGTGATTTCTGTCAAATAAATAAATAAAATCTTAAAAAAAAAAAAGAATCACAGACTGACCTCTGTACAATAACTAAGCAGGTGGGAAAGCTCGCTGACTCAGACTGAGAATATGGAACTTGATTTTAAGGCCAAATGAAACAGTCCTTATATTCTGTGATAACTTTCTATGAATTAATGAGGTCGAAACTCAGGTGTTGGAAAATGATCACACCTACTAAATGGGATTAGGAGATCATCATATTGTCACTCTGAGTGGAGAAGGGGCTGCACAGACCAAAATTGCCCTTCCTTCATACTGTCTCCGCACCCCCCCATCCCCCAACTCCATCCGTGTGCCCTCCCATCTGGGCCATTTCTCCTCTTGGTGCCTTCATTCTTCTTTGAGACCCAGAGCTGGAATGCTCTTGGGCTTTGTCATTCAAAATGAAGTCGTCTGACCCGCAGCTTGAGCATCACTGGAGAGTTTGAATTGCAGACTCCACCCCAGACTTAAATAATCAGAATCTTCCTTTTAACCAGATTTTCAAGTAACTTCTGTGTGCATGAAAGTTTGAGAACTTTTGTGTACCAACGGCTGAGGGTATTAGCAACAGCAGGCTATTCAGAGAGACACTCCACTGTTAATCATCATTGGGTATTGTGTGAATGTATTTCAGAGCAACACTCTGGTCTTTACATGGGGTCCTACAGAACCAAATGTAGTTCTAAAGGTAACACAAAGGTTTGCTTTAAATTTTATATAAAACTATTTTAACTATTGAGCACTGTAGAGAGGAAAGAAAGAAAACACTTTCACTGGGTTTTGAAGGCCACCATTGCGCTCCGTTATGCTGCCAGAGAAACATTCTTTAGATTTGAAAGGAAATTTCTTCTGCTGTCTCTGTTTAACTAGTAGCCACAAAAGTGGGCTGGGATAGGCAAATCTGGTACTGTTCGCAGTTCTTCTGTCCGTGTAATACCATTTTCTTCAACGCCTTGCAGTGAAAATCAAGTATAGAAATAAAAGAGATAGTCTGGGTAGAATAAAACTGCAGCTGTCATCCTTAACCCTGGACAGAATTGCTGCATCCCTCCAAACAGCCACTCTGTCCGTAGTGTTTGCTTTTATATTAAGTAATTGTTATACTCAAACATTAGCTTTTGTTTGTTTTACCTATTGTGGCGTAAGTCAGTTTCATTTGAAAAAGAAAATGCATTCTGATTCGAAAGCATTTTGGAAAGCATTGCTACAACTGGAAGGGTGGTTGCAGCTATGCCAGGGCTATCTGGGGACAGAGTTCATTGGGTGCATCCCTTCTGGAGCCCTTTGATCACATCAAATTGACACCTGCCAACTTCTCCCTGCGAGTTCTCGATCTTGCTCAAGTAGTTCTCCCATAGCCCCAGGGGAGCCATTGGGATTCCGGTTTGATGCAACTCAAACTTCCAAGCTAGGACCTGCTGTAAAACAAACTATATATTTAATAGTTTACTGGAGCAAGAGTCTGGATGTAAGGCTAAAATCATACATAACACTAATCCATATATTTTGCAGTAAAAAGGGATGTTTTTGCCAAATGTGGTTCAGTCCCTTGGTGTAACTCCACGGTCATTACATTCCTCCATTGCTTCAGTGGGTTGGTCAACGGGCATTCACTGAAGGTGGGCCAGGCATCTGCCATGCCAAGAAGGAGAAGAGAAAAACCCTTAACTGCAGAGTCGCACCATTTAGAAGACACAAGATGTTCAAGCAATCATTACTAAACAATGTGATAATGGGGCATGAGACTTATGCAAATGGTTTTATGCAAGTACAGGAGAAGAAATAAACAAGAAGTAGGAAGCTAGATTAATTTGTATTTTGTTTTGCTTGGTGACTGGCCCTAATTTTTTTTTTTTAAATATAGTGATGAAGTCTGAGGGTTTGAAATTACATTTGAATCCATTCAACTTGGAAATAGAACATTTCTCTCCAGTAAGAACTAAATGCCAGTCATCAGCATGAGGATAATGTCCGTCTTAAAAATACAAATTATAAAGAAGAGACATTAAAAAAATAAAATACTAAAATCCCATTTAAATAAAAGATCACTTTAAAAGAAATCCTTCATAGTGAATTTTAGGACTGTTCAGTCAATCTCCCGTGATGGTTATATGCTTCTCGCATGTAAGTACACAGTAGTCTTTTTTTTTTATCATTGAGAGGTGGGTTTTCTTCTTTGTGCATTATTTAGAGCACATTTAGATTCCAACCTGGTTTTCCTTTGCAAGTCAGTACACTTCTGCACTACTTTCCCCTGAATTAATTGATATAATGAGCTGATGCAAATTACTTTCACTATTATTAGGCTGAGCTAATATTAACCCACAACCATTTAGAAAGTAAATATACCACACAAGGTATATACATACTGGATTCCAAACTTAAGTATCAAGATTTTTTTTAAAATTTTTCCATAATTTTGGAGTGTCCATCCCATTGCTTCGTCTCATGGTCTGGAGAATCAGGACTGTGGGCATAAACACCTTGCCTGGCCCCTGGGCCTGGGAGGTGGGGGGGTGGTGGCTTGGTTCTGTCTCCTTGTCAGCACTTTCTCGCTTTCCTGCTGGGAACACTTCCAACGTGTTAATTATGAAAATGCAACTCCCCTTTTAAGGTTCCAGGGAGATGCTCTTAACTTTATATATTTTTTATATTCTACCTTTACATTCCACCGATAACTGCTCTGATACCCATATTTCTGTAGCCTTCCCTGTTCCTTTGATGAGTCATCAAATTCTGCCTGGTGGTGTATTTTGTGTGAATCTTATCCCCCACCTCCACCTAGGTTGTCAGGTCTTTGGAGAAGGACCTGCTAGTGAGCCTTGATAATACCAAGCCCAAATTCATATGAAACACAGGTGCCCCCCGCCATGATAATCCAGCATTGTGCCTGTGCCTCTGTTGTATTTCTCCCCCAGGAATGCTCTTCCTTGGTTTCTTCTCTTACAATCCTGTCTGTTCATCAAGGCTCTGCTTAAACACTTTACAGTGCGCCCAGATCTGCATCTGACCCCTCCTGTGTAACTCCATCCTGCAATATTTGCCCTGATTATTGCATTTTTCATTTCCACCTTACGTGGTAGCTTTCGGTAGATTTACTTTTGTCGGCTGTCAGTTCCTGATATCTTACTCATCTTCTGTTTCCCATGTGCTGTGCACATAGCAGGTGTTCAGTAAATGTTTGTTGAATGACTGAAGGTTTGCAAAGTGTTGTGGAGGAATGGCATTCTCACAGAAGAATCAAAGGTTCCGTGCCTCATCGGGGTGTGCCTGCCACACCCGGGTTTGCGTGCCTGGTGGTAAATCAAGAATGGGGAACAGCAAATGCTATCTCGGAAGCAACCCCTATCACATTTTGTAGTAAGAAGCTACCACGGTGTGATGACTAAGCAGTCCCATGCAGTGTTGCCTGTGACCCACTATTAGAGATCCTACTCTCTTAATCTGAGCAGATGCTTCCATTTTAGAGAGTCTCTTACTAAAATCTTGAAATCTTTTGTGAATGTTAATACGTATTAACACCTTTGTCATCTGTGAGCATCTCTATCGGGATCATAAAGAATCGGGTTGTGGGGAAGTTGCAGAGAGGAATTGGTGGGAGGAATCAGGGGAGAGGACCAGGAGAAAGGAAAGAGTCTGCTGTTGAAACAGGAGTGTTTCTGAACAGATTTCAACCTCAGTGTTGTGAGGGTACAACCAAGGAACCAAGGGATGCAGTCGTGGCCTGGAAGCTGCGGTCCAGATATTCGGAGCCCCCGTATGCTGCCCCTCTCATTCCTGCCTGTTAATTATCTCCTTTATGAGCATTTCCTCCAAACCTTAAGACTACTTAGCTGGGTAAAATTGCTCTGTTTTTTTTTTTTAAATAAGAACTCGATATGAAAGGTTAAACTACATAGCCACAATTGGCTATATAGTAAGTAGAAAAACAAAGATAAGAACATGAAACCTGCATTTCCCCCCTATATTATGCTTGATGCCGCTTCGGGTAGGTGGCTTTCATTGGCCAGCTGGGTATAGGGAGACGAAAGAAGACTTAGAAATCTTTTAAGACTAGTCTATTCTGATTGCTCTTGCCATGGCATTATTTCAAAACCTCAAATTTCTATGAAAAACTCAGTGGTACCCTTTTCTGACTCGGTATTGGCCTTGTTAAATAGGATGGGAAGCAAGATGGCTAACCTTCCATCTTCCATCAGGAGGAAATTCAGCTAGTGTCTTTGTTTTTGTGCAAAAGCAAAATAAAATGAGTCTGTGATATGCAAATGAGTCTCTCCACTGTTTGTTAATTTCTACTGTTTACTCAAAAATGGGAAACACCAGGCTTGTGATACATCATCTTTTGTGCGCTTGGCACCTTCCATCATGGATCGTATTAATCTGCTTAAACTAACAAGGATTAATTGCCTTGGTAAGTCAACCTGGCATTGAAATGATATATTGCCCAGACAGCTTGGAATTTGGCCACTCATAAATCTCATTCGTGTGTTGGTTTATTTCTGTTTGTCTCTTTCTCTGACAGATGTGTGCCCAATCACTGTGAGCATGGTGGGAAGTGTTCGCAAACATGGCACAGCTTCCAATGCGCTTGTGAGGAGACGGGATACAGTGGGGCCACCTGCCACAACTGTGAGTGCCCTTTCATTTCACCCTGACTTTTAGTAGCCCAGACCCCAGTCTTGGACAGCCTGGGAGTGCACCCATTGATTCTGGAGAACCCAGATTTTATTGTTACTTCCCCAGAAGAGTCCTGTAATCAAGATATACTCTCTCATGCCTAATGGCACAAAAAGAAGGACCAATGTGTCCAGTGTTCCGTAAACCTAGTTGGGATTGGAATGCCAATCTTGGATTTGCCTCTGTGTGTCTAAGCCATGTCTGGATACATGGTTTGAGAAATTGTGTTAGTGCAATGTCTCTAACTGGAATCTCATTTATCAGTTCATCAGAGAGACAGAGTGTAACGTGAGCATCTAGTGTCTGGACAATAATTGTCTCATGCTCTATTGCAACTAGTTGGCCATGTTTTTCAAGTCAGAAAAAGAGGTTAGAAAGTGAAATAAAGTCCATTAAGTTGTATATCTAAAACAATAACGCAAGAAGGCAAGTTTTTCTAAATATTCAAAGTAAAGAGTGGCCTGCAAAGACAATTAATAGAACATAGATGTGCCTAGATTTACATCACCACTTTACACTGAGAGGTGGAAGTTTGTATTTTTGTCATTTAAAGGATATTTTAGTTAACTCTATCGTTGCCTAACATTAATTTTCCAAAAACGTGTTGCTGTTTACAAAGCCCTTTTGGAAACAGATTTACCATAAAACATGGAGTTGAAAGAAGTTCATCTGTCTGTCTTGTGTGTATGTGTGCGCATGGTGTGCACGCGTGTGCTTGTGTGTGTAGGGAGAGCGGAAGGGGGAGGGGAAGGGAAGAGCTCCAATCTTCAGTCTCCTGCCAGTAGGCTGTAAAACTGAAAATCTAATATTTAAGCCCTCTAATTATACAGACTTCTTTCATTCCACTTCATTTTTAGGAAACAATGACAAAAATATTATCAGAGAAGAGTTCTGGGGATAATAAAAATGGAGGACAGCTCTCCGGGCCTTTCATGTTGTTCCTTATAACAATGTAAAATAAGAAGCTGTTTGGAACATAAGACCTCAACAAAGAAAAATGTTTGTAATTTATTTTATTGCCTTATTATTTTGTTTAGGAAGCTGTTCAAAAATAAGAGACAAGAACGCTCCTTAAAAAATTAACATTAGGGGCGACTGGGTGGCTCAGTGGGTTAAGCCTCTGCCTTTGGCTCAGGTCATGATCTCCAGTCCTGGGAAAGAGCCCTGCATCAGGCTCTCCGCTCATCGGGGAGCCTGCTTCCCCCCTCTCTTTCTGCCTGGCTCTTTGCCTACTTGTGATCTCTGTCTGTCAAATAAATAAATAAAATCTTTTAAAAAAATTAACATTAATAGAAAATGTACAAGAAAATAAAAATAGGCACTAGATTAATTTTTGGTGAAGGATTTCCAAATGGGTACATGGAAAAGTACTTTAATGAATAAAAAATGAAACTGATACTTAAATTAGTAGAATAAAGGATTTATAACTAAAGTTGCCCCTTACCAATCACACCAAATGTTAACTTTCAGCCTGTGATATTCATTATCAAATGATGTTTGAATAGGCAACTTTGATAAAAGTTTGATAAAACTTCATACTTCATACTTTCATACTTTCACCCCACCAATATAATTTACATATTATACTACAAATAACACTTTTAACTAGGAGGGATCTTGTTCCTGAATATGAAAATTCTAACTAAAAACAAAGAATAAGAGATTGGTGCTGGTTACAAGGGTTTCCTAACTCTGTGCCCACTTGATACTGAATGGAAAAGCAAACTGTTCCTCTTCTTCTTATTTTTTTTTAATAGCTACTTCCTTTCATTTAAATCCATAGCAAAGAAAAGGAGATTTTAAAAATATTAAATTTGTTTTCAATTTAAGTGCATGCTACTGGTTGAGCAGCTGAGGTTTTGTTTGGCTTTGTTTTTGTTTGTTTGTTTGTTTGTTTTTAAAGAGTAATAACTCCAACTAAAGCGTATTTAGGTTTGGCCTTAGTGGCAATCTCTAGATATGAAGGAAGGAAATTATCTTCGCCTACTTGTTCGGTGTTCTGCTTTTGCTTCCATTCATTTTAACATAGAAAGCCTGATCTCTTGTTGTCTTCCCTGAGTGACGCCAAAATCTTGAAAATCAAGTGTGTACATAAAGAGAGGTTAGAAGACCACAGTGCCTAATTAGAGAAAGGGTTCAGTGATATTATTTGGTTGTGAAAAATATTTATCTTGTACCTTATTGAAGGGTATATGCTTCCAAATAAACTGAAAGACTTGGGACACCTCTTAGTTACTCCCATGGATTAGTTAAAAATTGGGTCATCTGATCCAGCACATAATAATGGAAAATATACATAATATGCCATTCAGTTTGATATAGAATGAACCATATTACATTTTTGCTTAGTGACTACACTCATAGTAAGAGCACTAAGTAAGAAGAAGCCAGCTTATGATGCTAGCCATGAGATTATCATGCTGTGTGCCTTTATAGCAAGTCATTTGACTTCTTTTTGTACTTCCTTTATTCCCCTTGACTAGATGGCTACTGAGGTCTCTTACAGTTCTAAAAGCTGAGGCTTCCAGCTGCTCATTCTGTGTTCTGGTTTCGAATTTTGTTAACACTATTAAATACTTTACCTCATTATTCCCTGAAGAGGACGAAGGGTCCTTTTTGAAAAAAGGAGTTATGGTAATTTTATAACGGCACTCCTTTAAAAAGGTAAAAAAGAACTAACTAAAGGATAGAGTTTGCTATAACTAAATATTTCTTAGGGCTTCAAACATTACAACCGAGCTACTATTTCCACACGTTTTCCGCTCTGGTCCTGGCTCGGTTGGGGTAAGATAGCCATTCCTCAGGAGACGGCGATCATCAGTCCTAGACGCGAGGGTCCAAGATGGAACCAAGAAGCCCTTCTTTGACAGGTCATACTGCCCGAGTTTGAACTTGGCCCTGTCACTTACTTGTAACCTTTGGGCACTTAGCCTCTTGGAGCTTTAGGTTTTTCCTGTGTGGAGATGGGTGCAGTGACCTGCGTAAAGCCATCTTGAGATTAAATGAGGTGGCTTATGGAAGACACAGATAAGAGCTTTAGCATATATTATGATCAGTAAATTTTCACCAATTCATGCCTTTCAGAACAAGGCATCCTATCTGTACTTCTGTACCAGTAATTGTCCACATCCCACAATTTGTCACTTAATTTCAAGCTGTCACTCATTGTTTTCACTTGTGTGGCAGATTGGGTTTGAAAGTGAATGATTTCCATAGTTTTTTCTTTTTTCAGAAGAATTGAAGAGAATTAAAAGTAATCTAGATGTGCCTTAGACCTGTATCTACCTATTGGTTGGTTTGTTTATACTTGGAGATTCTATTTTCAAATACATTCTCTGTAGGGCTCAGAGGGTTGTCATTTACAAACCACTCTCCTGAGGAGTCAGGATGTCTGCCTTTGGATGAGGAAATGTCACAGGGAAAGCCAAAGGTGGGAGAGCAGGAAAGGGCAGGCCAGGTTTGTTCTCCGAAACACTAAAGAGGTTAGTTTGTGACCAAATGATGCAAATACATTAAATTGTTGCAGTTTTATACTTTTTAGATTTTCTTATGCAGGTATTTCATTCTTGATGAATTTCTGACTATTAGCATATTGAAACTTAAAATCGTGACAAAGAGGGTTGAATGATCATGATGAATATTTATCTTTTGTTATATTGACTTATCCTCATCCTTTTAAAAGTATGAGGATGTGTTTTTCTTATGAGCAAAGCTTTATGTTTATAGTTACAGTCTTTTCTCTCTTCCTGGTGCTATATAGACAGTCGGTCTCCAAACTTACTTGCCGATACTTCAGGTGTTCCTTAGGATCTAATTACTATCTCGTGTTTTCTACATGTGTTTCTTACACTTTATAATTATGGTGCCTACTTACATAAATTAAATATAAAAAGAAATCCCTTATCTCAGGTCTTAGTAGACTTTTTTTTTTTTCTTTTTCCTGCTGGATCCTATCTTTGAGCTCAGTCATTCTACATATGATACCAATCTCTTACTTGGAACTTCCCTAAAAATCCCCAGAATATTCCCAATAATATGAAAATTGGCAGCTGTCTTCACAAGCCAGAGGATATTTAACAGATATAAACCATGTTTGGAGTGGAAATTTATGAGAATCATTATTAAATACCAGATCTTCATTCTAAGAGAAAATCTCTTTCCAGATTTTGGTATTAAAAGAGAGATTTTCACCTTGCCCAGATAAATAGGAATTGTTATTTACAGAGGCAGTAAGAGGGGATAAACTGAATGACCTACACAGATCTCTTCAAATTTAAAAACTGTGTCATTTCTGAGCTCTAAGATACTAAGAAGGTACTGATGTTGCCACACAAATGCAAAACTTAATTTTTTACTAGCTACTGTTGGAGAAAAAATTGAAATTGAAAAGGACAGTATTCTACATCCTGTAGTCTGGAGCTATTACTCTGGGTCCATAAATTTGTAAACCATGAATTACACTGCACCTTATTACCACACACATGAAAAGTGCAGTGGATTTCAGTAGCACACACCATGTTATTTATAATCCATTATACTCATAAGTAATTGAATTCAAAGCATAATTTTTAAAAAGAAATTAATCCTACCTGCTTGTAGTCACACTAACCTATAGCATAAACACCTAGATTTATTGGCAGTGGGAGATTTGGTGCCTCCATCTGTTTGGAACGACCACAGTCTTAGGCATCAATGAAGACAACTTGGAATCTGAGCATTGCAAGCCTCTTCCCCACCAAGGGAAAGAAAAAAAAAGTATTCACTGTATAGAATCATGTCCTTACAGAACTGGAATTCATCTTGCAGCTATAAATTCAGCCAGCTTATAAGGACCTATGCAAAAATGACTGTGTTTTTAATCTGGTTTTCCACCATACCTTTCCTCCCCTTCCCATTTCCAGTCTCCTTGACCTCCTTTCAGTTCTTCATGCATGCCCTGTACCCTTGCACTGTTCTCGCTCCCCTGCTGCTGCCATCACCACAGGACTTTTGCACATCCCCCCTCTCTGCTTTGTCCAGTACATTCCTACTCATCCTTCGTTCCTCCATAAGGAAGCTTTCTGTGACCCTGTAATTAGGTCATATCCACTTATTCTGACATACATCTTAGCACTGGCAATGGTGGTGATTTAACATTTATTATTTGTGATTCTTTAATACTATCTGTCTCTTCCCCTGGACTATATTATCTGAGAGGAGACAGTGCTGGTTTCCATTGACCCTTTATTCCCAGGGCCCCCCAGCACATATTATGTGCTCAGTGAGTGTGTGCAGCATCAAATGGTGAATGAATGGCAGAGAATGTAGAAAGCATCAGTGGCTTTTTAAAAATTATGTCCTTGGGGCGCCTAGGTGGCTCAGTGGGTTAAGCCTCTGCCTTCAGCTCAGGTCATGATCTCAGGGTCCTGGAATTGAGCCCCACATTGGGCTCTCTGCTCAGCAGGAAGCCTGCTTCCCCCTCTCTTTCTGCCTGCCTCTCTGCCTATTTGTGATCTCCCTCTCTGCCAAATAAATAAATAAAATCTTTAAAAAAATATATAACGAAAAAATCATTTTCTTTTACAAATCCATGGAAATGGTGAAGCTATGAAGAGGAAGTAAGCTAAAGTGACAAAAGGAAAACAAGAGGAGGGCAGATAATAGAAGATGAGTTAGTGAAAGGCCAAGAGGGTAGTGATAGTATTAACAGCAGAAGCAGCCACAAGAAGTATAAAGTTCTAAGAAGTTTTATGGAAGAAGTCAGTGTATGAGGAAATAAACCTGTGCATTTTCAATAATCATGAGGAAAACATTGGGCCACACATGCTAGAGCACGTTCATCAGTGACTTGTGGACATGTGTAAAAGGACTCTCAAAGGAAGTTCAACAACGAAATGATATCTCAGGTAATAAAGTTCAGTCAACTGGTATACTGTTGGTTGTATGGCTATTCTAAAATAGATATGGTTATATCTATATAAAACATGTATTTATATATAGTATATATTTTTATATATAATATAGATATGGTTTAAATATGGACAAATGAAAGACAAAAAAGTTTAAACTTGGTACAAAATTTGAAGAAGATGAATATAACCCTTTTATTTATCACGTAATATCCTACATATATTCTTGCTACTAGAAAATTACAGAGAGGAAAAAGAACTCAGGATTTGAAATTCGACATTCTGATGTCAAATCCTCAAATCTTCAGGCTCTACAGCCTTTTTCCATCACTTGATTTCCTAGCTGTAGGACAGGAACTGTCTCCCAAATCTATAAATCCTCTGTTTCCTCAAACTCTCTTAGCACAGTAGTACGAATTTCCCTTGTACCTATAAAGAATTAAGTCAGCTCTTCGAGGACATGCTGCTGGCCACTGATAGCAAGGAAATGAGAAGTATTGGACTGAATCCCGCTCCACCCACCTCCTTTTCTGTCCTCCTCTGTGCTGTCTTGGCTTTGTGTTTCGGACAGTCATTTAACCTCTCTGAACTTAACTATCCTCTGGGACAGTCAATGAAATATTGTCTCTTCTTGTAAATTTAGAAAACATTTGGTATCATTTTGTAACTTTTCTTGTACCACTGAGTCTTTTAAAAGAGGCAGCAAAAGTTTTGTCTGATTAGAAGTAGCTTCAGGTTACAAAGCACTGATATAGTTGATTCTCTAGGAAAAGATCAGAGCGTGTCTCAATATTTAAGCCAGTACTCACTGAAAAGATAAAAGGCTTTATTAGCAAATATAATTGCTACACAGGCTGATTTACATTCACAGGGTGAATCTGCCTTTTCTAATAGAGACACAGCATTAAGTAACCAGATTGGGCTTCTTTGTTAGCAAGTGAACAATTACCAGTCTTCCAATTTTACCTCCCTTTCTCATCCTTTGCATTCCCACACCATGACCTACTTCAGAGGCTCAGTGTGTCTCTGTCATTAAGGCATGGGTCCTTGTCATTAAATAGTGGCCCTAGGGCACAACCACAGGACCATGGGACACAGAGGAGCTATACTTCTACCATTGCTTAGTCATTTTTTTGTGCATTCATCAATATGTTGAGAATGGACTCCATTCTGCATGTGGGATAGATGCTGGAATGTGAGAAGACAAAAGAGAGGGGAGTATGTAATGTTAATAGCTCCCTCCAAAGAAGTGTGTACTTTCATTAAAAAATGAAAGCCCTTGGGGTGCCTGGGTGGCTCAGTCAGTTAAGTGTCTGATCTCGGCTCAGGTCAGGATCTCAGGGTCCTGGATAGAACCCCAAGTTGGGTTCCCAGCCCAGTGGGGAGTCCTTTGTCCCTCTGCCCCTCCCCCTACTCATGTGCTCTCACTCTCACTCTCTCTTTCAAATAAATAAATTATTTAAAAAATAAAATAAAAGCCGTTATAATCTTAACTCATTTACATATCTTCGGCTTTTGTTGGCATTGTGAACTGAGGATAAATTGCACTCTATGATTAACTCTTATGGTCTCAGTTGCCACCTTTCATCTTACAAAATATGTAGAAATGTAATTACATTGGAAATCACGTAATATCTTATCACAGATTCCTTATAATTCTAAGCAGTCATTTCATCTTTTCAGATTATATCATCAGATTATCTATCTGTTCATTTCTGGGTTTTTTTCTGACCAGATGGGATGGGAGAGATCAGAGTAAGGAGGAATCAGCTCCAGCATGGTGGTGGGGGCGGCAGGATCTGATTTCCAGTAGAGCACGTGCCATTAAAATAACAGTGAGCCCTTGCTCCATTGTGTGTGTTCTCTAGAGGAGAAGCTCAGGCCCTCACCAAAGCTGAAGCATTTGGGGAAAGAGGGAAAGGAGAAGTGGTATCACTTCCTGAAGTCATACTTAATTAAACAATAATCCTGGCAGCTCCTTCACTCCCATTTTCACTGGGCATCTGCAGATAGAGTAAGATGGAGAGACACGAGAAAGTGCCACCTTTGTAGAAATGTTGGAAGGGGATTTAGAGGCCATTCTCTTTCAGCCACAACCAAATAAATTGCACAGGATTAAAATAGTGCAGGTTATTTGGAGAAACACAGCCCACGGACCTTTACATTTCTAAGGCAGCCCAAATTTCAAATTAATCCCCTCTTTTATGCCTTGGTTTGGAAAGATGGCTAAGATTAAACCTAGAAAGAAAGGATTTAATTTCAGTTTTACAAAGACTTTTTCAATAGTTTCAAAAATACATCTTTCTCTTTGAATAAAAAGCCTTTGCAAAAAAGTTGATCTGCAAATGCATATTAAAAAGCAACCTGCTCTAGAATGGAGCCGTGAACCTGCAGACTGCACAGAGGCTGTAAAATGCCAGAGCTCCGTCCCGAGGGAGTTGACATTATTCATTAAACCCCTCTGTAGTTGGAATCCCAGCGACTGTCTCAGCCCAGGTTCAGAGTGAAGACATTCATCTCTACACCTCCGCCAAGTTTGGTGAAGGGAAAGAAGATAGAGGAGGAAGCTGATTATTGGCAGATAAAGATGAAAACTTCAGAGAATTTTCTATCTACTCAAAAAACAAGAAGGGAGAATTAAAGTTAAATATAGGGTGCATCTCTCCTTTCGTCCTTTTAAAGTCTCCCAAATCAGATGACTTCCTGCTTTCAGATTGACATTAGTCACTGTGTCCCTACTGTAAGTCTTTAGCTTCACAAATCCCAAGTAGAGGGTTCCCTGTAAGACATAGATGGTCCCCGGTCATTCAATAATACTGCGTGTCCATTTTGTATGTAGCACAGTTTGTGGATCACAGAAATGCAGCTAAGAGCCTGCTTCTGGATTGAAAAGGAAGACGGACAAAGAGGAAGCATTAATATGTTAGTAGAAGGTGTAAGTAGAAGGTATAATGTGTTTATGTGCCAAATCCAGTGTAAAGGCCGGTATGTATAGCATGAGAGAGAGAACGGCGTGGACCAAGATGCTTGGGGAAGGGTTTCAGGACCAGCTGAACCTTGGCAAAGCTCCTTGCTTGCTCGCTTGGGCCTTAAGATTGAAACTGATGGGGAGAAGAAAAGGTACAACGAAGGGAAATTTTGAGAGCAGAAATAAACATGGGCTGTGGAGAAGCATGCTCATGAAGGGGCTCACCTTTGGAGCCCACGCACTGCCACGGCAATGTCATTCAGATTCTTACATGCCATATGATCCTGGAGAAGTTTCTAAACATTCCTGAGTTCCTGTTTGAGTCATGGGCTGGAGCTAGGATTGTTAAATATTCAGGACTTTTACGAGCTGGTTATGAAGGCTTGGTAGGAGAATTTACCCCATGGAAATTAACAAGTACAAAATATCTAGGCTCTTTTTTGTAAAGCTGGTCTACCAGAATATCACTGCCCTGATTCCTCCTTAATTAAGCAAGAATTATCGATCTGCCTATGCATATTGTTGTGTAGGGTACAGAAAATGTCTAGAATGTTTAGAATCGACGCAGATGACGCTCGAGAATGATAGTTACAGGTTAAATGTAATATTGTGAAGAGATAGGTCTCATCAGAGGAGCAGCGCAGTGTGGAGTTAAGCAGGTAGGCTGACCTAGTCAGAGGACCATGGTCCTTCACTACATCAGACTGACGTACGATTTAGATGTGATTCTTCATCACTTGTTTTTACCACACAATGACTTCACTTCTATTTTTTAGGAGGAAGAGTTGAGCTGTGCTCACTATATTAATCCATAAATGATATCGAAGTCTTCCCTAATAGACAGTTGGTTTATGATTACTTCTGAGCTACAGAGGACTTGTATGATTCCTGAACAATGTTCAGAAAACAGTAGGAAGGACCATTGGAATATGTCACATCCTGTCAACCATCAACATTTCTTTTACTGAAGGGGACAGAAATGTTTTCTGCTACTAGGTTTGCTTCAACTATTTAGCTTACAGTATAATCTGAGGTAACAATTGATGCATAATTAGCTCCGTTAGGATACAAGACTAATTTTAAGATTATTTTGTGATTATTAACCTAAAGCTAAAGAATGAGCTGTTTTCTTCTGCCAGGATCTCCTCCCATGTGTGACCCAGCTGTGTCATATTTCTATACCTTAAATTCAAGACACGTGGTTTGGTTTGCTACACTTTCTGAGAATACAACTACCTGTGATGAATCTAATCATATTTTTCACTGTTCACATGACAGAAATCTGAAGAATGAATGATTGGTCTCTGTTTTGTTTTTGCTTTTCCAACATCATGGTGGACAAAGAACTCTCTTCATTTCTGTTGTTGTTATGACTACATTCTGCTCTTCTTCTTCCTTTCCAAGCCAAAAGAATGTAGAGTTCAGATTTTTGGAATCTAGAAAGAAAATGTTTATCTACCCAAATAATTCATTCTGTTGTATTCGTTGTAGACAGCTAATGTCACTAAAAGCAAAAGTTTCCCATGGCAAGTGTAGCAGTTTCCAAGAAAATGTTGCTGGTTCACTTTTTTGAGTGTTTTCACATTCGAGTGCTTTCAGATTTTAGTAAAATATTTTATTTGAAAATATTTTAATGTAGGCAAGTGCAAGTGAAATTCTATACATGGATTTGACTTAAAAAAATCTAATTTTCACGTAGAGCAAGAGAAATGTCCAATGGCTTGCAGTTCCTTGGTCTCATTATATAATTCATTTCCAAAGCTACCATGGGGGCTCCCACCTGCAAAATATGCCCAACCTATTCTTGAAAGACCTTTCTTGCCATCACAGGTGCCAGCACCAAATGCCAGACAAAGTTGGCACCTGCAAAATCGCTGTCATTACTCATTAGCAGGCATCAAAATGTCCTAATAATACTTTTTGCCACTATCCAATCCTGTAGAGACATCAATTAAACATGTCTTTCTTGCCAAGCCATGTGATCAGCTTTCCCTGTGCCGGATAAAGCCAAGTGAGACCATCCGGGTAGGCTGGATAAAGAAACACCTTGAAGAGTTTGGCTGTGGAAAGAGAAATTCTTCCCATCCATATTACTGCAATGGAATTCAGGACTCTAGAAAACCCTAGTGTTTTTCCCACCATATGGCTGGCTGTTGCTCAGTTGCCCTACTTAGAGAACATCAAGTATTCAATGGAAGGCATGTTCCTACTCAGAAAATAACCAACATATTAAGACTTCTTTATGGTTTCAGTGACCTAGATACAGACTTTCTGAATAAATAAAACCTGAATTTTATCGGGTCAGATTGAGTATCTGAAGCTAGATAAATGGAACAGGCTTTGTTAATTCATTATCTAGAAGGACTGTTTTTTCCCCCTTTGTATAATTCTTAAAATCAACTCGGCTGAAGCTATGTAAAAGAGAAGAGAGTATCCTGAACTTCTGCAGGGGGAGAAGATCAGTAATGGAGACCGCCTTGCCTAATTGCAAGGCAGCAGTTCTGGGAAACAAGCGTGGAACTGAACTTTTATTAGATGCCCCTGGGAAGGCAGGTAGGAAAGTTCAGGCAGCAATCCTTGCTTCCTGGTCACTAATGGGAGGATCCACTACCCTCTGATTATTGCACCAACTGAGGAGGACTGAGCCATTAAGAAAATCTCCTCTGGTCTCTGCGAGGCCAGTCACCCAAAGGCTGCAGAAGTAGTACAGTCTGGGAGAGGAAACGGAATCGGCAACGGGTGACGGAAGGGCAGTGATTGCACAATGAATTCTCATCTCATCTCGGCTGCACCCATGGCTCAAGACATGCTTCCCACCACTCCCAGGTGAAACATCGTGTCAAGTCAGTGTTGGAGCTTTTGCTTTGCCTCAGTGCCCTTGCTATAGCGCCGCTGCATGGAGGTCATTCCCACGAAGCTCATTTCTACGGCCTAAACTTGTGTGGGGGCCACGTGTATCTTAGAAATAATAAGATAATGAAACAGAATGACTCACCGCGCAGAAGTAATGTGGAAGACAAATGTATGGAGAAGCCGTGGCAATGCTATTAGCAATCACAGAAGAGTTTATTAATGGGAAACATTGCCCCATATCCCCTACACATACAGATTAGACGTTGGAAGAACTCACACACAGTAAAAGCATGTTTGTTTAAAACCCAAGTAACTCATCCTCTATATAAACATTTCTAGGGGATTCTGAATCAGGATTCAATCTGCATTCACTTTTTTTCTTCTTAGCATCCCCCTAAGCTTCCCACATACCACCTGTCTTAAGATGAGATAAATGAACATGAGGCCCTAAACTCTCCCATAGGTGGTGCCTTAGCCAGGGAATGGATTCACAGACACTTGATTAGCATCAGTTTCACGTGTGGTAATTAAAAAAACAAATTTAATCTGCACAAACTGTAATTTTCATGCTGGGATCATTTAGATTCCAGCAGTCTCTGTATTGATTGGGTTCAAGAAAACTATTTTCATTGTGCTTTTTTAATGAGGATGCCCGGTGCAAAATCTTACTTGAGTCCTGAAGACTTCTCGCTTTTCAAAAGTGCAGCCAGTAGAACTTCAGTGGTTGGGAAAACGGGCTCGCTATCTGTAGACTTACAGAACATTAAGAACAAGTATACAGAGTTTGAAGAAGAGTAGGGTGGTAGCTATTTTGAAATACTTACTGATATACTAGTGTGTTAAGATTAGAGACTATACCTAAAAAAGATAAGAAGATAAGCTTGGGATGTTGCCTTTTTATAGTCTTCTTATCAGAATATCTGCAACCACTCCATTTTCCTGAATTTTCTACAAATTCTCTTTTTCAAGTATGTGGCTACCTGCCACTTTCCAACCAAAGAAGGAAGACTTTAGGCAGGGATGATGGGTGGAGGGACCACAGAGGTGGCTGTCTTGCGACGTGGCCCTGACAGGTTGATTATATATTGGAAGGTGTGGCAGAGAAGCCACATCCCAGTTTTTGACATTAGTCTCCATGGATGTTCATCACCCGAAGCAGCTGCTGTAGGAGCAAGTTAGGGAACCTCTGAGAAGGCAGAGGTAACACTCATTTGCACATGGGTGCTTATGAATGCAGCTGTCCCCCAAGGAGGCCCAGCACCAATTAATTACAGTCACCCCATTCTGTAGAAACAACAGAAAACCATTTTAAAACATTTGAAACTCCATAGAGAGTGCATTTATTTTAAAATCTGTAGCTCATATCTGTGATATAGTAATACAAATGTGTGCGTATACCATATGTGTGGTAGGTAAACTATTACCTTATGAATCAGAAAGGTCCAAGTTCAAGGCACCTCTGGTTAGTAGAAATCTGTCCTTTGCTACCCTGTTTTGGATCTTTTTAAATATGCATCACACACACACACACACACACACACACACTCATGCAAACTCCAGTGACTGATCAGAGGCTGACGTTTTACAGGCTAACTTTTTTGACTTGGTTGCTCGTTCATAAAATACTAATGCAATATACAATTCCCACGCAGACTTCTCTCTTCTCTGCAAAGTATGGAGACCCAAATGCTGCAAAGCTCGCTGTGGGCTCCTGGCTCAGAAACCATTCTCTCAGCACTCTCCTGACATTATTAATGGCCCTGATGTACAAACCCAGAATAAAATAGAATTAAAATCCAAAGTTAATTTCAAGCCCCATTAGAAATTAAAGGTGTTGGCAAAGAAATCAATATTTGCCCAGTACAAAATGACTAAATTCAAAGCAATTAATTCTATTATTTTGTAACTTCTAAAAACTATAAAGGACCTTCAAACTATAAAGTGTTACCACGTTCACACATATACACAATATGTGACTAAAAATAATGACAATGATTTCTAGAAGCAAGACGCAAAAATCTATTTTATTACTTTGTAACCATACCATGTAGTATACACACTAAAACTGTGTGTCTTAAAATAGAGCCAATTATTCCGTACAATCCGTGGCTATTTCCAACAATTACCAATACTCAGTTATAAATCTGGGAGGATTTAAGGGACAGAAACAAGGCAAAAGAGCAAAGAGATTTATTTAAATGGAATAGATGTATCCATTTCCTTAATCTTACTTTCTTTTTTCCAGCTTTTTTTTTTTTAAGTATTGCTATAGATTAACAAACAAATGGCCTTAAAACACTGTAGTTCTAACTAGTATAAAGTATTTTGCAACCTGTAGGGTTATAGGTCATAAAAGACATTAAAGTAACAGTCAGTAAAAACTTTTTCATGACAGAGGGGCACCTGGGTGGCTCAGTAGGTTAAGCATCTGCCTTTGGCTTGGGTCAAGATCCCAGGGTCTTAGGATCAGGTCCTGTATCAGGTTCCTTGCTCAGCGGGGAGCCTGCTTCTCCCTCTCCCTCCGCCCCTCCTCCCTGGTCCTGCTCTCTCTCTCTCTCTCTCTCTCACTCTTTTTCTTTCAAATAAAATAAGTAAAATCTTCAAAAAAAAAAAAACTTTTTCCTGTCAGAATCACTACCACTTCTTCCCTGTCATGCTTTCTGGGGTAAGTCTGAATTAGCAAATGGACCTTTTGCAGGTCCGAGAAGATCAGAGTCAAACGGATCTGGGTTAGACCCTGTAATGAGGATGTGTCACTGGTTCCCTCCCCACATCAAGATAAGAAGCCTCATAAGAACTAACTCAGGCATCAGTTACCATTTCAGCATCTGAGGTTGTAAAAGTTAATGTGGGACAAACCATTGCTTTGCTTAGGAAACATCATAAGGCTTCTGGTTAAATCTTTCTCTTTTGTGGATCAAAACAGCCAATATAATTAAGGATTAATAGCAAGAGACACAGAGGCAGGCACTGGGAGGGCTCGACCAGAGAGAATGGAGCCAATCCTTGACAACAGCCTCACTCTTCCAGTTGTTAATACTCAACTCCTTGACTTTCAGAAATGTTATCCTTTAAAAAACTGTGAGATGTGCTTTCCTTAAAGGCATGAGTCATCCAGTTGAGTGATAGAGATTTGGATTTGGGGAGGTGAGCTTCCTGGCCCACCAACTCCTATTCTGTCTCTGTCACTGCTCCTCAAGGTTGCCCTTGCTAGAACAGAAGGAAAGGTGTCAGAGCAAATTGATTTCCAACTCTCTTAATTCCCCTCTTGTTCAACATTTCCTTCCTTCCCATAATATTTTGAAGGAGAGAGGATGCTGGAGTAAGACAGATGGGGGTGCCTCTCCCACACCCATTACTTCCTGTGTGTGTGGTCAAGGTGGTGACTTGACCTCCTTGATCCTTGCTTTCCTCTCTTGGATAAGAAAAGTAATAATACTTACCTGGCCAGGTTTCATTTTCTTTTCTTTTTTTTTAAGAATTTAAAACGTAGGTGAAGTGGATGTTCATTACGAGGGATATCTTGGGCCCTCAACTGTAGTCACCATTGGTGTTATCACGGAGCTCCATTCCCTGGGTGTTCCTCTCCCTCTTCTATCAGACCTGCTCTCACGGGAGCACCGGGTATCTCTCACAGTGCTCGCAGGTGAACATAACACAAGGAAGAGTAAGGAAGCAATAAAATGCCAGAAATTAGAATGCAGAGCTATAGAGGGGGTTATAGGAATGGAGTGACAAGTGTTTAAGAACTAGGACTCTTTCTGAACCTTTCTTGTAAATGCATCCAAATAGTCTGAAGATGCTCTCTCCTCCTGCTGCTGGTGGAGACATGGCTTCCAGCTTCCCATCTGGATCTGCTCTCATCAGTGACCTCCACATTGGCCAGCTGATGCTAGTTTACTTAAATGGGGCTTCTATGTTTGATATCACTTGCTTTCTACTTATAGCAGTTTTCTTTGTTTTCTGTGGCTCAACTACTTCTCTCCGTTTTGGTTCACTTTGATTGACCCCTTTGTTTCCAGTCTATGTCCTGCCTCACTCTTAAACAGTGGTGCTCCCCAGCTTTGTCCTCAGGCTTCTCTTCTCACTTACATACTTTTCCTGAATGCCTCTAACCATGTCTTAAATTTCCATTTAAATGGTAAAAATTCTTTCATCTGTCTTGCTTGTCCAGAACATTCTGCTGGATTCATTAAACTGTGACCAGGACACAGGAGGGATTTAATAAATACTTGTCAAATGTGTGAACATCTTAGTATCCTACGTGTTATATCCATTTCCTCATTCCACCCTGCCTTGCTCTTCCTCCTGTAACACCCGTGCACATAAATGATCCATTGCAAATCCAGTCACTGGAGCAGCAATCGAAAACCCCCATGTCTGATCAGTCCCCACGTTCAGTATGTTCTACCTCTCATATACCATTTGTGTCCCACCTTCCTCTTGGGAGCTACATATGAGCCCAGGCTCTCCGTACTTCAGAGTAACTGCAGAGACCTTCCCATGCCTGGTTTTAGAACCTTCAGTTTATCCTCATCTGCTAAACTGAAATTTCAAAAAAGAGCATCTGATGCCATCATTTACAAGGTTAAAACCTTTCAATAATTCTTTAAATTTGTTTATCTAAAATTTGAGTAAGTTAACATCACAGAGTGTTACATGATCTAGTTTCTGTCTGTCTCCCTGCTGTCCTCTCTCTCTTCCTTTTCTCCAAGCACTCGGAGCACGTTAGAATGTTCTGTACAAGCCTCTGCAGAGAATGCAGTTCCTACTCTTCCTCTTCTAGTTAATTAACTTCCAAATGTTCTTCACTACTCTGCTGAAGTTTCATTTCTTGCAGGGGACATTCTGTCATCTGAGTCTGATTTAGGACCCCACCCTCTGTCTCCCATGCCATGCTGTACACACCCTATCAAAGAAATATCAAAGAAAGAGTCACTAGATATTTGTTTCTTGATGTAAAAAAAAATCCATGAAGTCTTATTTGACTTCTTATACCAAATCAAAGGACAGGACTAATGCAGTAGACTCCCAACAGCACTTGTTATATGATGAAAGAGAATTCCATGCATGCCTAAACGGACACTCCCAAGACTACTTATTGGTGGGACATTTGCTTGAAGGAAAGTAGTGGGCTCTTGCTATACTTTCAGTCTTCTCTTTCTGTGTCTCTTCCCTTTGTTGTTCTTTTCTGTTCTAATCTATATCAGATGAGCAAAGGTCTGATACCAGTGCTTTGGGAAATTTGGGGCAGGAGTGGGATTCAATCACTGTCATTTTCCCTATCAGTTATCCTTTAAGCTAGTTTATATCTAGTTGTGAAAGGAAATACGAGATTCCCAAGTAGAGTAATTTTAGGGTGGAAAACCTCCTGGTCCTTGCTTTCTTCCTTGTAAAGTTAGTCTTTAATATAAAGCTTAATCCTTTCACGCTGCCTGGAATGTGTTCAGAGATTTTCTCTGCAGATTGTTTCATCTGTCAGTTAATTCCTGGGTACTTTTGGGAACTGAAGGGAAGAAGCATCTGTGCTGTGGGTCACTGAACTCAGAGAGTGTCAGTCAGTCCATCAGTTCTATGGATGTCTGGGTTTTGTTTTGTTTTCTCGAAACCAATGATTCTTAAATTTTAGTTTGAAAATTATCTGAGTAAATCTATAAAGTACAGTTTTCAGGGCACCATTCCAAAAATTTCTGATTCATAAGATCTGTGATAGGCTCAGGGAATCTGCATTTTAACAAACTTGACTAGAAGATTCTAGAATATTCTAATGCAGATGGCTCATACCAATTTGAGGAGGCAGTGAACTTCCCTTTTATTCTCTCCATCCAACCAGAAGATGGAGCCTCCCTGAGGTTCTACTTACTCTAACTCTTTCCTTCCCTTGACTCCATATTCAGATTCTGGGAGATAAAAGGCATCATTTTGTATGGTCTCATAGAGTGAACTCACCACCTGTTCAACCTTAGCCTCGCAGTATCATTTCTGTCACTAGCCACATGGACTCTCCATTACCTAAGAGTTTTAGTCACCTCGTCTTCACCAGGACACAGGACATGGCCAAGAAGGAGGCCGCAGCAGAATACACTGCCAACAGGACCTCAGAAGGAAAGGGAGTCCCCTGGGGTCCTCACACCCCAGCCACGGGATAGTGGATGAAGAAGAGGAGAGTATAAATTTTGAATCACTCATTCCAAAATCTTTGTTTTCACATTGAACGTGCGCTTGAGATAACCACAAGAAAAAATAAAATGTTCTCCCAAAGTGAAATCACAACTGATGCCAATGGAGAAGAGAGAAAAATCCCCAAAAGTTTGATTTAAAAGTGGCATCCGTAGATTTTTGAATCATTACTAATTCATAATCCCTATGCAATGCAACAATTAGTATGCATTTACAAGAGATGCATTAGATGGAAGACATGACCTATGTCAGTGTTTATAAATTTTGTTTTATCACAGCACTTCATTTCCAACATGTTTAAATTTCCTAAGTGTTCCTGGGACATGCTCACAGCTTACAAAATAATAACAAGAGAGGAGGCATCGTGTCCCATTGCAAATCCGGACAAATAGATGGCGAGCTGGTCTGGCTGTGCATACAGCTGACTCTGGTCCTTTCCTAGTCTTTCACCCCTCTGGCTACCTTTTTCATGTCAGTGACAAAAGGTGGTACATTTAGTACATCCTGAATACCAAGCTGACACTCCTTTGAATCCTACCCGGCACTTTCTCCTTTTGTTCTGATCTTCATACACTATTTAAAGAGTGATACCAGTACCAAGAATTCAGAGAGTAATGATTTCCCTCTTTAATTCTACGTTTCTTTAAGAAAGGAGTTCTTTCTTCCTCAAGCTGGTTTCTTTTTTTAATGAAAAAGCTAATTATCCTTTAAAGTAACATTTTTTTTGCATTTTGTAATAGAACTAGGAAGTAATTTAGTAACTTTCTAATAGTAAGTTAATGAGTTTTATCCACAAGCTAGTATCATGTGGTGCATATTTTTTATGTGTACATAATGTTTCTAAACTAAGCCCAGTTGATTTTTTTTTTTTACTTTTATCAGCAAGAAAGAGAGGCTAAAAACAGACTCATAGCTCCCCAATGTGCTTAATAGGAGTATTTAACAGCATCCAAACATAGTCACTGTGCACATGGAAAGCTTTTTGCCACAGAATGACAGGGATCAGACACAAATCACTATGTTAGGTATCAGAAAACCTTGTATTTCTTCTGTTCCTGCTGTGCTGGTTGTCTGTGGCTAATACCACTTATTTTCCTGACCCTTGCAGGACCGAAGAATGCCAATAGGTAGTCTGAATAGCAGGAGGTCCAAGTACCAATGTAAACCTACATGAAAGTTTGTTTCTTTGCTTGTCTCTTTAATCACACCCCGTAGCTTCATGAGGTAGGTAATCACCTTGTCAAAGCATTATAATGGACTGTGTTATATTGGGGGAGTCTTGATATGAAAGACACAGAATGGGCAAATTTCTGAGGGAAGAAATAATGACTTGGATGAGGAAAATTATAGGCAAGGGATACCACCTAATGTCCATTATATCCTAAAACACAGGCCATGTCTGCTGCCATTGCCATGCCCAGAGACCACAAACACGCACACATATATGTGGCCTCAAAATGTCCACACTCACATTTGCACATGTGATCTTTTGAGATGGGGTTTTCTGGAACCACCAGGGACCATTTTTATTGAAAGAGAGAATTCCGAAATATTTTTTTACAGATCTAATCTTACATCAGCCGTGTAAGAAAGGGCATTTGTATGGACCAAAAGTTCACAAGGATAGTGCCTATGTTACAGTTTTGTCTTTTAGTTGGACTGTCTGCGGTATAGGTCAGAATTTCAGATCTATCCCAGTATCTGGCCATATTCAACTTTCATAAGATACTTTTCCTATGACTAAATTTAAAAAATCAAGGCAGTAGGAAAAATTTCATGATAATATAATAAAGAGAAATTTTATACATTAGTTTGGTTAAATTTGTTAGCCACTAGGAAAGATAAGAATTTTTATTCCTTTTTAGAGAATCTTAAATTGAATCTAAATCAGGATATGCCCTTACTCTCCAGAGGCCGATATTTTCAACTTGAATATGACCTTTGGCCAACAATTCCATTTCTGGAATTGTATAGCAAGGAAATAAGTAGACATATTTACAAAGATTTATGTATGATTTTCATCTCAGCATAGTTTTGGATAATAAGAAACAGGAGTACATTTTCATATCCATCAATAGGAATATAGTAAAATAAATGATGATATAATGGCATCCTGGGAAGCCCTTAGAGTCACAAAGCAGAGCTGTATTGTATGACCGAGAAAACGTAAGAAGCCTACTGTATATGACGTAGAAAGTGAAACTAAAATCACATAGTTTAAGAATGTACATCCATAAAATGCAATAAATTTTTAAATGATTTTTACCAAATGAGGGGATTATGTGTCATTTTAATACTCCTTTTTTATATTTTTATGTTTTGTCTTAGTTGTATATAAGTAAACTATTTTTATAATAAATGAAAAACATTTCCACTTTTTAAATGTTGTGGTAAAGAGAAATAAAATAGAAATTAAAAAGACCAAATATTAAGTCCCTGATCATATGTGAAATATCTATTTATTTGTACAAATTCCTAAATGGATTGTGAACTCCTCAAGGAAAGAGACTGTATTAATTGTCTTACTCCCCATAGGGCTCTGCAAAAGGGAAAAGAGTAGATGCAAATACGTTTTGAATAAATGTGTAGCCTCGGTTACGTGGCTTTCCCTCTCCGAGGCTCATTTTTTTTCATCCACAAAATAAACATAAGGTTGTCTACCCACCTCACTGGGGATTGCTGTGAGGCCCGAACGAGACAGTACATGTTGCCTATAAAGCACTCCATGCATGCAAAGGAACATTCGTTTTAACCACAGTGGTTGTACTCACAGCCATGATGAAGCAAGTTGTGCCCTCATCCCCAGGGACGGCTCAGGGCAAGATTGTGAAGCCAGCAGAAAGTACCAGCTGCCCACCCAGGCCTGCCTTCTTCACTGTGGGGATGCCCCTTTTCCTCCGTGCCAAGTGCCTTCTTGCTTACCTCCAGCTCTCATCCGGATTTAATCTCACGAAAACTGGGACTCGGGTTTTAACTTGCTCCTGCTGGGATCTGCATTCTCACCAGAGAGAAGAAATTGCAATCTACTTAAAAACTGTACCATATGTATATATTCTATCATATAGACATCTGCCATATATATTATACACACACACTTTTATATATGTAGTTTTCAATTTTCTAACATTTATATATATATATGTATATATGTAACATATGCATAATATTAGAAATCTGGAAAACTACTTTAATCAGGACAAAGTCACAAACTAAACCAAGTCACCTGCCTCAGGGAATGTGGTTTATTGGAGTGTTTAGAATAGCATGAAGTTAATTAGGTCAGGATTCCTTGAAAAGTGAGATCTAACCCAAGTGAATTTGTGTGTTACGTTGATTGGAAGGAGAGGATCATATAATCTAGTAAGAATTTACCCACACAAGGCACAGAAAGGAGAATGGGCCCTGCCAGTTTTAAGACCAAACCCCATCTTTGGTGTCTCTCTCCCCTCGTACCCCACATCCAGTCCATGAGCTCCTTACCGCCTCCGTCCCTTCTGCTCTGGATCAGACACCACTGTCCCTCACCTATGATGGCAGTGGCCGCCTGCCTACTCCCACCCATGCCCACCGCAGTCTACTCTCATCACAGCCACTAGAGTGATCCTGTTAAAATATGTGTCCTGGTCATGTCAGACCCGTTCTCAAAGACCTCGGCCTCCAAGACCCTAACCGCTCCCTCTCTGCTGTGGGCTTCAACCACCCTCCCCCTTGCTTGCTCACTGGCTCTCTCAGCTGGATACCAGGTGTCTGGCTGCTCCATGAACATATTCGGGGTCACTGCATTTGTGGTTCCCCGGGATACCCAGCTGCACGGTGAACTTTATGAAACCCGCCCTGTCTCTGTTCTGATGTCACCTTTTCACTAAGACCTTCCTTGACAACTGTATTTATGATGGTAATTACCTCCCCTCAATCTTCCTTCTTCTCCTTGACTGCTTTATTTTTTCTTCACAGCACTTTTCACTTTTTAATATGCCATATGATTTACTTAGTCATTGGCTCTCTTACTTGTCTCATACAACGGGAATATAGATCATGTGAGTTCAGGAAGTTTTGCCTGTGTTGTTCATTTTTGTATCCCCAGCATTTAAAGTAGTGCCTGGCACATGAGTAGGTTCCTAGTAAATGTTTGTTGGATTACAAGTACTGGGAACAACAAGGAAACTAGTTCGAAGAGACGTGGCTGAAACTAGACTTACTAGAAGTTAGTTCAATAGATTTCCACTCAAAAAATATTGAAGACTTGCTCATTAAGATACCATGTATGGGGTGGTATACTGAAAATTAAACTAAGAGTAGAAACTAACGTAAGTTTTTTAAGTATAGATCCTAAGATAAATAGTCCCAAATAACTTATTCCTGGAAAATAAAATCTTACTCTCTCTCTGTTTTTTTTTTTTTTTTTTAAGATTTTACTTATTTATTTGGCAGCGAGAGCGAGAGACAAGATCACAAGTAGGCGGAGAGGCAGTCAGAGAGACAGGGGGAAGCAGGCTCCCTGCTGAGCAGAGAGCCCAATGTAGGGCTTGATCCCAGGACCCCGAGGTCATGACCCGAGCCCAAGGCAGAGGCTTAACCCACTGAGCCACCCCGAAGGCACTAAAATCTTACTCCATTTCTGTTATCCCAGCAGAAACATTGGGATTTAGAAAAATCTAGATAAGTTAATAAAAGATCACAAATTTTTTAAATGTTACAAGAAAACTTAATAGGGGCACCTGGGTGGCTCAGTGGGTTAAAGCCTCTGCCTTCAGCTCAGGTCATGGTCTCAGGGTTCTGGGATCGAGCCCCACATCGGGCTCTCTGCTCAGCAGGGAGCCTGCTTCTCCCTCT
The DNA here is from genome assembly GCA_003697995.1 of Taxidea taxus jeffersonii. NCBI lineage: Eukaryota > Metazoa > Chordata > Mammalia > Carnivora > Mustelidae > Taxidea > Taxidea taxus. The sequence goes on along the minus strand of ML104031.1, from coordinate 262,904 downwards.
CTCTCTGCCTGCCTCTCTGCCTACTTGTGATCTCTGTCTGTCAAATAAATAAATAAAATCTTAAAAAAAAAAGAAAACTTAATAAAACTCTTAGAATGTGAATGGGAAAAATGAACAAACAAATATTTCCAGGGGTTGATAAAAATAATCTACTGCTAATCATATGTTTTGTACTTTTTTCAAAAGCTACTCATGTGTAGAACGACAATAGCAAAGGAACAAATTATTCATAGGCTCAGAATGACTCACTATGTACAGTTTACAAATTAATTAGCTTTGTCTTAATCTTTTCAATTGAAAAAGTGTTAAAGTGTTGGTTTATTGCTTACTTCAGTGTTAAAATGCTGGTTAATTGCAAAACAGTATTAGGGGCTAATATTAAAATTCCACTTACAAGCATCAGGGAAACAAAATGTATTTAAGGCAAATCCAACTAACTTTCCTAAGGCCACGTGTGCTAAAAGGTGATGCAGGTTACCAGCTAGCGAGAACACAGAGTTCCCAGGAAGCCTTTCCTCAGCCTAAATGGCATAAAGGGAAGAAGCAGTTGCCATTAGTTTACATGGGAAAATGTTTTGAGTGTTCCCGGAGCCCCCAGATAACTTCCCTTAGGCTTTTCTTATACCTTGGGACACATCTTTCGAACAGATGCACCAGATGAATCAAGACAAAGCCCAGATGCTCACAGACATACCTCTGGTGGCTGGACGCCGGGACACTGAGTGTGGGTTCTGGACAAGATGCCAACTTGGGGGCCAGCCGTGGAACAGCTCAGCACAGCACAAATGCTGAATGCTGTTTTAGCTTTTTGCCTTTTTCTCATAGAGGCGAAGATCTTCTTAGGATTTCTTTTGATTAGTGAAAACAGGTAGTAACGTAGGTCTTTCATAAAAGCAAGAGGTCATAGCACAAACTTTTGAAAAGCGGGGATACCGGTACTGCTCCAATACAAAACCACACTCCGGTGATGTGTCTAAGAGTTTCTCCATTTGACTTACGTATGTATGGTCACGTTCATACACACCTTTCGTGGTGTTAGTTTTAGCCACGAAATCATCAACAGTGGTGAACGCCGCTTGTAATCACCCTGCACTGGGGTTTGCAAACTCTGAGCCTTTAGTTTCTAGGGTTTTCTTCTTGCTAGTTCTCCTGGTCAGTCAGATAGCCGGATTCAGCCCCCAGATGTTTGCATTCAGAACACCTTAAGAGGTGATGAACTTTATTAAGATTTCGAATCAGTCCTGCTGAGGTATTTAAAAAGAAAAGTGTAAAATGGGATCTGAGGGCACTCACAGGGAGCTGCTGTGCTGCTGCAGAGACAGCCTTGCCTGCAGGGGCTCCCGAAGCCCCTCAGGGTCATGGTCATAGGGAACCTTCTTGTCAGGTTCCCACTGTGCTCTGAAGGGGCGATGGGTGTGTGCAAAATGGAATCAAAATATCCATGTGATGACAAGTGGCAAGTGCAGGCAACTGTGAGAGATGAAGTTCAGACGAGGCGCAAAAAAATCAATTAGCTGATGTCAGGAAAATCATTTCTAAAATACACGGTAGCATATGGGCACTAGAGAAGCAAAACAAGTGTGGACAGCAAGTGTAGGTCACTACAGAAAGCTGTTATGAACAAGAAGAACAATATACAGAAAGCAAGGTTCGTGTGCAGCCCATCAAGAGAGTGAGGCATGGAATAAGGCTGTGTCTACCCGCACATGTGGTATCAGTCGTTCCTTTGTTATAATGTTTAATTCAGGTCCCAGAAACAGATTTTAATTCCTTAAAAAAAAATAGTTAGAAATAAGACTGAATGGAATCAGCAGATAGTTTTCTTTTTTCCCAGTCATTACAGTGTTTTTTTTTTTTTAAAGATTTATTCACTTATTTTAGAGAAAGCACACATGCAGGGGCTGGGGCAGAGGGAGAAAATCTCAAGCAGACTTCACACTGAGCGTGGAACTCAATGTAGGGCTCGACCCCATGACCCTTAGATCATGACCTGAGCTGAAATCAGAGCTGGCCACCTAACCGACTGAGCCACTCAGATGCCCCTATCATCTCAGCGTCTTAAAAAAAAAAAAAAAAAAAGATATATTGTCTCTTTAGAAAAAAATTTCAAGATGAGATGTGTAATAGGGAAATGTTTGAAAGGGGAAAAAAAGGAAAAAGAATCACCTATTGCATCACTATCTAGAAATAACCACTATTATTTATTTTGACACATTCTCTAGTTATTTTTTAGTGTGTATACATGTCAATTCCTTAAAACCAAATTTCATTTTTGACAGTGAAAATGGAAAGATAAACTTTAAAATATCTGTTCTATATCATCAGCATTTCATAATGGAAGAGGGAATGAAAATACATCAAAGGCAAGAAAATTGGAACTTTTTAGGTAAAAAGAACTAACAAAATTGACCTTAGTTCCCAGTGATGGCAAATTTAAGAGAGAAAAAAAAAAGAAGAAGAAGAAGAATTGAGAAAAAAAAAAAAAAAAAAGGAATGTGAGTGACGAGGGAGAGAAAGTTAGAGAGAGCAGGAGGCGGCCCAGCACGCGTACGGGAAAGTAGGAAGAACAGCTCCGTGAAGAGGCAGGTGCTTTCCATACCAGAAACTTCCCTACAGGTCTTTAGGTGGGCAGGGGTGTATGTTTTCTCTTCTCTTAAGTATTTTTATAAAGTTCACAAATGCTGAGATACCTAGCACTGAACAAAAGAGGACAGCCTTGTTTCCAACCTTAGATCTTATAAACCTTAGACCTTATAAAAACAAAACAAACTCACCAAAACATGTGTTTTATTCCTACTGATGCTATATAGCAAATTACCACAAACTTATTGTCTAAAAACAACACAAGTTTGTTATTTTACAGTTTGGGGGGTTAGGAGTCTGAAATGGGTCCCATTGGGTTAAAATCAGGCTGTTGACAGGGCTGTTCCTTCAGGAAGCTCAAGGGAGAATGTCTCCCCTTGTCTTTCTCACTTTCTGGGGTGTTTCTTTGCTTGAGGTCCTTTCTTCCATTTTCAAAGCCAGAGTGGCTGGTCCAGTTTTTCTCATGTGCCATAACTCTGACATTGACTGTCCTGCCTTCCTCGTTCACTCATAAGGACCCTTGTGTTTATATTGGGTCCACCCAAATAAGCCAGAATGACTCCCTCCTCAAGATCCTTAAATTAATCACATCTGTAAAGGCCCTTTCACCAGGTAAGGAAAGAGATTCATAGATTCCAAGGATTAGGAGGCAGACATCTCAGGGTGGCCTTTATTCTGCCTACCACAAATAGGAAGCTGTATTCTGTGATTACTTTAAAGAAGAGTAAATTAATACAATCAGACATGTTCTCACCATGTTCCTCCAGCAGAAATTAGAAGACATTACACAACCATACAAGAATCAGAAAGTGTTTACAAGGACTCTTAGGTCAGTATTTTTCCCACTGGAGGGAGTCTTTCTTCCTTGTCTACAGATCTGTCAATACTATTTTAGCACAGGGATTATTTTAAAAATTTCCAGTTTGTTCACTTTTTCAGATCCTTATTTACCTCTCTTTTGCTTCCTTTCCTCATTGTTTTTCCATGATTCTATGTTATGTGGTTATATTACAGAATGAAATATCAGGAGTATGGGAATCCAGGCTGTGAAAACTCAGTTAAATTTTTCATGAACTCCTATCCTTGGCCATCAGTGAGGAGTTTGAAGATATATGGAGAATGTCACAGTAGTTCAGATCAGAGAGGTAGAGATTCTATAGGAATAACTTGTCTTACAGCTCCCTGTACAACATCAAATCAAACTGAGCAGGAGATGCTTCCTACTTTTTACAGGTTTTTCTCTGCAGAATGATCTTATTTATCACGTTTGCCCTTTAAATGCCTACTTTGAAGGAAGGCATCGCCCACCTGTGTGTGTCATCTCCTAGGTCTCTCCTTTCATGGCTTCAGCTTCGTACTCTGTCCATTAGGTGGATGACATACGAAGGGGATGTCCTCTGAGTTGCTAGGATACAGGCACCCCAACGTAACTACCACAGGGAGGAGCACCAGAATGAAACGGAAGGGGCTGCATTTGATGTCAGTCCTTCCACCCACTCCTAAGAGAAAGTAACATGGGTTTATTGTTTCTCAAAACCCATCAAGAGCACTTGACACTACTGCGAATTCTCACCTGCCTACAAGATTTTTAAAAACTTCCCAGAAAATTCTAATTCACTATTCATTTCTTCTACTAATGCATCCTTTTCAGTGTTTCCTACCTTTGTCTAAGTATTCCCTGAAGGCCTATGCTCAGCCTCTTTCTACTCTGTTGGTGGGATTCTGTCAGCGGGGAAAGTCAGGGATTGGCAGCCTCACTTACTGATCCCTTAGGCTGGCATTTCTGGCAGGCAGGGGAGCAACAAATGGGACAGAATATATCAAGGGATAGTTTCTACCTTTTCTTTTCTTTTTTTTTTTTAACTTAATATGTATGTTTTTACATAACATATTCTTAAACAAATTTAAGTTGAGAGTTTGGTGTATAGATCTGATATAGTATTATTTTCTATATCGAAGGAACAGAAAACTTATGCTGTCCTTGGCATTCAGTATGGCAAGTGAGGTTGTGTGTGTTTGTGTGTATAAAAGACCAGAGAGCCAGAGACACACAGAGACAGAGAAAGTGAAGAGTGAATAGAAATCACTCTCAAAGCCCTAGCTATATCACCCAGATATATCAGGGAAGTGAGACTCTGGACACATCAGCAGACCTGAGCTAGCTGGAGATGTAAAGAACATAAGCAGGACTGGCTGGGGACACAGGTGGGTGAGTTGATAAAAAGTCTGGATATTTTCAAGTGAAGTCCTTGAACTTCATCCTGGCAGGTCTTGATTTAATAGGGTTGTCCTTCTTAACATAACAAGAGATGATTATGTTAATAAATTATACATGGAGAGGAAAGAAATTTTCTGTGATCAGTTTACTTCAGTAAAACCTCTTTCTTTGCTACATCAATTTAAGAATTTTAAAATATTCCAACATGTGCCTTATTTCCTTGAATTATTTTATAGCAGAAACCTTTTCTTGTGGGCCCAGGGATTACAGGATCTCAACGGACCAGGGTTCCCCAAACATGCTTTAGAAAATGTTGTTGAAAAGTGTTACGGAAGCGCCCAGATTCCTTGACTTGGTTTTTAATCTAATCTGTAGTGTGACTTTGAGCAAATAACTTTATTTCTTTGGGTGCTTTTGTTTTTTCACCTCCAAGGAGGTAGGAAGAAACCAAATGGTCTGTATGCTCCCTTGTTCTAGTAGTCTATAGAAAATATCCCATAATCAGCCTGTCTAGAACATAGATACCAAGCTTGAGGTGAAGTTTCATCAGCAAGAATTAAATCAGTGACAAATGGCATATTTAAGAAAAATATATAATCAACCAGAGTACTCTAATAATAGCTTAGTTCACATTGCCTGGAGGAATCATTTTTAACAAAGTCATGCTCTTAAAGGCTAATTTTAATTTTTGCCTCGACCGTAAGTATGGACTAGCACCTGAAGTATATAGGTCAGTACCTTCTAAGATGTATTTCAGTGTGTGCTCACCAAATCAGTTAGACTTTTAAGTGCAAGTGAAAATGCCTTTGAGTTCAGGCATAGTGGAAAAACTATGGTCTAAATGGTGAAGATAGGGACGCCTGGGTGGCTCAGTTGGTTAAGCAGCTGCCTTCAGCTCAGGTCATGATCCAGCATCCTGGCTTCCAGTCCCACATCGGGCTCCTTGCTCAGCAGGGAGCCTGCTTCTCCCTCTGCCTCTGCCTGCCACTCTTTCTGCCTGTGCTCACTCTCTCTGACAAAAAAAAAAAAAAAATCATAAATGGTGAAGATAGAGGAATCACATGCTGATTAATGTTCTTCCTCCAGGATGTCAGCATGGTGGGAGAGAAAATGAAGGCATTTCCAAATAGCTTTTTTGGAGGGGAGGGTGACTTTTGTTCGAGGTACTTATATTTATTTCTTAAATATACGAACCATAAATTAAGTTGTTCCTGTCCTTTGGGCAGCAGTTGAATACTGCGCACTCTCGACTTCCATGAATTATGTAAGACAGGTATTTCTTTTCATATTTTATAGCTCATAATGCTAAGGTTCAAACATTTTAGAGATCATTCCTACCTAAGGCCCTAAAAAGTAGAAAGTTACAAAACTACAAATGAGTGCAATGTGCAGTCTTGGTATATTCACTGTTTGTATACAGTATCAATTTTCTACAATATTACCAGATATATAACATTTCTCACAGAGAGATGTATATATACTGTATAAAAGTCTCCCCAAATAATGTAAACCCCCATTGAGTTTTCAAGATGTATTCTTGGAAGTCTTGTTTTAGGACTGTAGCTAGTTTTAACTACTAGCTCAGAAGCTACATTATGTAGTGGAATTGAAATTATAATGGCCCGAATCTTCTTAATCTTTGATGTCAGATGAGACTAGATGGGCACATGAGTGAGCAGAAGATGTTAGGGGTGACATACTTTTTATGACAGGAAATATGTCATAGTTTGGGTTCTTCCCCAAACAGTTCCCCAAACAAGGACTTGACTAAAGGCAGTTTATTTGGGAGGTAATCCTGGAAAGCCCAGGTGAAGGAGTAGAGGTCATGAGACAAGGGTGGGAGAAGGATAATAGAAGGCATATCAAGAAGTGAGGGACTGTGGCCGTCATCTGGAGCTCATTCCCCTTGGGGAGCCTCCAAGAAACCTTTTGGTTCATGGGGATGCTCTGGCATTGACTCACTGATTCTGCCCCCAACTAGTTCCGGGTGGGCTGTGAGACTATCAGCTCTTGCATGCATCCTGGTTGCACCCGTCTATGGCTGAGCAGCCTCCCTTTGAGCCCAGGAAGGTCTGTGCAGGAGCAGGTTCTTGAGGCAGGAACCTGTCATTGTACTCAGCGTGGTACCACAATCTCAGCCGCAGCTGAACTCAGAATCTGTGGAGGGGACAAAGGAAATACGAAGTTAGTCGTCCTCATTTGTAGGCACTATGGCCATAGTGCGAACTCTATCCATTTTGGTTTTGGTTGCCACTAACCTACCATTCTTTGCTTTGGCCACCTTGAGTGGCTTTCTAAGGATGCAGGTGTGAATCCTGATGCACAAGGGCAGAAAAGAGCCCAGGAAGAATCTGGAATGCTGGAAGAATCTGGAAAGGCTCTCGTTCTGTTTCTAACTTGGTTCAGTGTACCAGTTCCTCATTCTCACTCACAATCTCTCCTAAACACACACACACACACACACACACACACACACACACACACACACCAGTTTTTTCTCTTTTCTTGTGCCTCATCAAAGGAAGACTAAGCTCTATCTTTTAATATCAATTCTATTTTCCTGGTGAAGAGACCCAGACTGACCCACAGGAATGAGGGAGAGTAGATGTAGGATATATAAACCCCATAAGAATGGCTATGAGGGAGAGCTGGAGAATGCAGTCCAGATGTAAATCCCTTATCATAGCAATCAGAGAAGATCAATTAACCAAGTGTAGTAATAACTTGTGGACTTTTGTTTTTTAATGACACATTGAACGAGCCTTCAACATACCACATAACTCAGTAACTGTCTGGAAACTAGGAGATGAGCAGAAGGACAGAGACAGATCACAGGTCTGAAACTGTCTTTTAGAATAGGAAGTGAAGTAAGATGTAAGAAAGTCATGCTAATCTTAAAATGGAAAAGAGCTGTGTGCATTTTAGAAACAAACAGTGGAGAAAAATGGGAGTATATCAGCATCTTCTACATATACATATGTTTCTGTCATTTATTTTGGCTTTTTGAAGGGAAGCCCAGCACAGAGTCCCTCCCTCCCTTCACTCCTTTCTTCTTTCCTTCCATTGCTCATTGGTTCATTCATTCATTCATTTATTCATTGGTATTTCTATAGGAGGGCAGTGTGCCACACATGCTGAATAAGCAGATCACACCAGAAACAAGGTTTCTCTTGGATATAACGATGAGGCTACAATATAATATTGTGGCTTTTTCCTAGAACAGTTCCCATAATATCCTATTCCCCAAGCAGAGTAATAGTGGTTTTTAAATCAGGCTGTTATGGTGATATTGCCAACTCTTTTCAAGGCAAAAGCCAGAGAACCAAGGGAGTCAAGGTTTAGTAAAATAAAAGCAAAGTATATTTGTATACTTTTCTTGTATGAGGGCTACAGATTTCCATAAAATAAAAATTTAATGCCTGGGCAATTTTATCATTACGAATTTCAAGGAGGGCATAAGTTTACCTGCTGTCTACAGAACACAAAGTGATGTGTGCTGGGTAAAAAGTTGTTTGTTTGTTTTTTTTTCCAGACAGTTTCTGTAATGTTCCATTATGATGCTGAACATGGGAAAATTAGGCCAGTCACTAGGAAATTGTAGAATTCACCCAGTGGCGGTCAAGCCCCCTTCTGATGAGAGTGTTGCTATCCCCATGCCAATCGGTGTTAAGCTACGCACTCAAGCAGGGGCCAGAATGGCATTCAGAATATTCAAGGTGTGATCCATGGCAGTGGGGGTGTTGGTGACAGGGCAATAGTACAATAATAGCACCTTACTTTTGTGTTAAGTTCTAGGATTCCTAAAGCAGTTTTTCCTACACTGTCTCATTTGTTTCTCCCAAGAACTTCAGGAGACAAAAAAAGCTGTCACTCATGAGTGAAATGTCCCAGGTCACACAGACCACAGTGATGGAGCCAGAGCTGGAATTCAGTTTGCTGGGGGATGTTCTCTCTCATGACAGGAGAGAGAAGCATGAGCTGAAGGGACATACATTCATTGCACATGCACTTAAGTGATACAAAAAATGAGAGAAAAGTAAGATATTTATAACATTGAATTAAATCTTTTTTTTAAATATTTTTTTGAGAGAGAGAGAGAGAATGTACATGCAAACAGGAGGAGGGGAAGAGGGACAAAATCTTAAACAGACTCCATGCTGAGCATGGAACCTGTCGCAGGGCCTGATCCCTTGACCCTGAGGTCTTGACATGAGCCATAACTAAGGTCAGATGCTCAAACGACTGAGCCACCCAGGTGCCCCTTGAATTAAATCTTTTAGTCTGCTGAGAAGGCCAGAAGGAGATAACACTCTTCAAGCTTCAAGCTTAAAGAAATAAGATTTAATTATTATTATTTTGTGACATCACTATTCTTTACCCCATCTCCTCAGTGACACCGGCTAACCTGGTGAGTGGCTCTAATTATAGTCACAGATCAGCTTCCGTCGTGCTGGTGGTAATAGTCACCATTTACTGCGGACACGACTATGCAGTCAGCATTAACTATTAATACTAGTTTAACTGAAACTAGCATAAGTAGCTTTATAGCCTCCCATTTTTATTATTATTTATAGCTGAAGAAGTGGAGGTTCAGGGACCCAAAAAGCTATTCTGGTAGCCACCCATTGAGGGCTTCAAAGGGATCAGTGTTCCCTGAACTTCCCAGCTTGTAGATACAATTCCCTGTCGGCAGAGAGGCCCAACCTGAGTTTTAGGCCTCGTGTAGGGCAGGAGCCCTCAACGGGGGCATCTGACAATGTCTGGAGGCACTCGTGGTTGTCACATTTGGGGAGGGGGGTGCCGGTGGCATCTGTTGGGGAGAGGCCAGTGATGCTGATAAACATCCTACAAAACACAGGTCAGCCCCCATGACAAAGAATTTTCTAGCCCCGAATGTCAATGGTGCCAGGTTTAAAGACCCTGATACAAGCTTGTAAGACTGGGTAATAACAGAAATTTTTTTTAAGATTTTTATTTATTTGACAGACAGAGATCACAAGTAGGCAGAGAGGCAGGCAGAGAAAGAAGGAGAAGCAGACTCCGCACTGAGCAGAGAGCCCGATGCGGGGCTGGATCCCAGGACTCCGGGATCACGACCCGAGCTGAAGGCAGAGGCTGTAACCCACTGAGCCACTCAGGCGCCCCTAGAAAATTTTATTTAAATCAGTTGGTCTGTCACCATTTAGGATTTTATTTGTTGAAAAGATAGAGCTCACTTTCGTCTGGCTCAGGCCTACTTAGGGTAGAGAGGAATGAGCCAGGAGTTCCCTTTCAAAGAAAAATAGAGCAGCCAGAAAATTCTGAATGCCTGAGGGATTTTGAGGCTGATGGTTTTGTACAGTGACTGACAGGTTTGGCAGTTCCCTACCAAATTACTAAAACCTGAGACTTTGGCAGGTATGCAAAACCTGTGGATTTCATAAAAATTAGACCTTTATTTCAAAGATAGGACTTACAAAGTTGAAATTGCAATCAAGTTGCTTCCAGGTGAACAGCGAGCTAGGAATCACAATTTCAAAGGGCAGTGATAACAAGTGATCATTTGCTCCACACTCACAGCCAAGGTGGAGCGTGTTTGTGATAAGAGTTTAGCTCTGTTATCCTCGCCCTGAAACACCCCGTGACTGTCTCTTCATGATTCCTTCTGCCGCTTTTCCTTCCCTTACACAAAAATGGATTTCCAAAGATTTCAGGGGCACAGGCCAAGAATAATGAACCCCCCTTGATTACACAGACCCCATGTCATCAGCAGTCTTGTGGGGGGCGGGGCACTGCAAACCTGGGGCGCCTCCGTCTGGGGCCCGTCCCACTTCTTTGTACCTCTTCCCAACTTCTAGCACTGAGTAAGTTCCCAGCAGGGTGTCGGAAACGGAGCCATAGCTCAGTGAAGACCCACTGACAATAGATGACCCCAGCTGTGTGAAAACCGACCAGTTAAGAAAAAGTAGAAGTTAAAAGTCACAGTGGAAAAAATATTGATGGCTGGAAAGAGAGCTGTAAGGCTGAGCATGCCGTTGGCCACCTTTGGGTTTTCCTGTCCTTACCTGTAACATCTGGAGCTGCACAGCATAATCGGGGAGACCAAGAGTCCCTTCGGTTTTAATATACTACCATTTCTAATGGGAAGAAGAAAGAAAAAAAATTTTTCTCAAATCTAGGATAACTGCTGGGAAATTACTATTCAGCTTCTTGGGTGGTCCTGCTTATGGATAAATAAAGGGTTTATACTTCCCCTAAAGCTCTAATCTTGCATGTGTAATGGATGTAAATTTTCTTTTCTTTTCTTTTTTTTTTTTTGAATATGTGAATGGGCTTTGGCCCTTTGTGTCTCTTCAGGACTTTCTCCTCAGTTATCCCAAAGCATCTGTCTGTGGGTGGGGGGCGGGAGGAGAGCACTGAGATACAGACACAAATAGAACAGGTTGATAATACTCACTCTCTATCCGCAAAAATAGGCTTTCTCAGGCTCCAGCAGTGTGCCGTGGGAGGTTCACAGACAGGCCTTGCCAAGAGAAAAAAGGATTCTCTAATTTCCTTTATTGTCCTGTTCATTATATCAGGAGGCAGTTCTAGTAGCCTTGATGGTAGCATTTCACACAAAGGAGGGTCTAACTAGACAGGAAGAGCAGAGGGAGATCCACACACACTCATCTCCCTGGGGGAAGGGACAGGTATCTGAAAATCTGGGCATTTCTATCTCAGCCAGGCATGAACTGGGCTACCTGAGATAACTTTTTAAAAATTATTGCATTTGATGACATTTTACAAGATAAAACTAAAGTTTCATGTTTCTTTTCTGAGCATTTTAAAAAATCAGTGCCTTCTTTGAAATTTCTTTCCAGTTTATTATTCACCTACCTAGATTCATACGTATTTTTAATTTATGTATTTGCTCGTTTAGCAAATATTTATTGAGTATCGGCCACGCACAAGGTCCTAGGAATTAAGCAGCGAGTAAATACAGATAATGTCCCTTCCCTCAGGGAGCTTACTTTCTAGTTGGAGAAAAAATAAAATACAGTAATACATAATTCTAACCCACAGTAAGAAGAAGGTCAAAGACTTCCTGGTCCTTGTGGTCATGCTCTTCCAACAAGACTGTGTTCTCTGAATGCACAAGGTCTCTAACCCATCTCCTCTGCCAGTCTGCGGAAGGACCTGAGCTCTCACCCAATCCAGTCACTTTCCTTTTCAAGACCCACCAAGGCTCTGTAGCCTGCGGCTCCCTCCCAGGTCCGAGCTTTGGCCTCCAACTGCTTGTAATCTCTTCCCACAGATGAGGGCTCCCCTCCCACAAAGTCATTCCTTCTAAAGTCCCATAAAAGCAGCTCTCATCCACACATCCAGGAATACACACCCTCTCCTCTTTTCCTCTGGTCTTCCCAAATCCCAGCCTTTTCAGTAAGATCCAGCAAATTTCCTGTGTGCCTTGTTGCATTAAAAACCCAGCCAGGGGGTGCCTGGGTGGCTCAGTGGGTTAAAGCCGCTGCCTTCGGCTCAGGTCGTGATCTCAGGGTCCTGGGATCGAGCCCCACATCGGGCTCTCTACTCGGCGGGGAGCCTGCTTCCCCCTCTTTCTCTGCCTACTTGTGATCTCTGTCTGTCAAATAAATGAATAAAAATTAAAAAAAAAAAAAAACAAAACCAGCCATCCCACACAGATAGCTCCTTCTTGGATCTTCAACTCCTGGCCAGTACTTTGGATCACAGACTCCCAAACTTGGAAGAACATGCTGGTCCTCTAGTCCAGCCTTGACCCCTATGTGGGAAACAGTTATACCTTCTTAATAGGTGGCCTCAGACCTCTACACTCTCTACCGGAGTTCTTCAAATAAGTAAAAAACATATATACACATACCCACAATGGTGAATTAAATTATCTTAATTATTCTGTCACTTAAGCATCCACAAGCAAAACACTCTTGATGAATTTTTATGCTTTATGGCTCTTTTAAGATCACAAAGGAAAAAAGTTTTAAATATAAACCCAATGAAAAAACTAATTAATTCAAAATGATCAACATTAATTTATTGGGACAGTGTTTCACCAAAGCAAAGCATCTATTCTCAATGTAAATGTGTTACTACTGTCCAACAGGTACTCCCCAAAATGCCATAATGTGACCTTGCTTATCTATGATAGGCCACTTCTGCCATTTTTTAAATGAGCCTGTAGCAGTTGCCATAGCTTTGTCCTAAAGAAATCTCCAATGCAGATGCAGCGTAGGCAGGACCTAATTATAGGGTGGTGGTCGAGATCAGGTGGGGTTTTCATTCAATTAACAGATAAAAATTAAAAACTTTAAACATTTTCACAGAAACATATGTAACTCCTGTAATATATTTTCAGTTTTCCAGGGGTCCAGAAATCCGTGTCATATAGTTTTGGAATGATTTAGGAGTTTATGCTTTGACTCTGCAAATAGATTCTGTGTAAAATGGGCTGACAGGAAAGACCAATTTTAACATTTATTCTCTTTTCCTCATAGTACCTAACATTACATGTAGCCTGCTAGATGCTGATAAAAGGTTTCTTAAATATATATATACACATATATATATTTATATTTATATTTCACTATTTTTTCTTATATGAATTTCAAGAAGTTTATTCACAGACCTCTCTATATGTCTCCCAGAAAAGTAAGTTAGTAATCATTCTTTGATTCCGATTTTCTGGATAAATATGTACATAAGCTCCATTAGATGTTTCAACAGACAACTCCTCAAGATGATGAAGGCCAAATTTAAAGCAAAAGGGACTGAACAATGATCAGTGTAAGAAAATCAAAATCAAGGTACCCTAAAGGTCAAGCAGTGCTTTACGGATGCTGAATAAAATGTGGTTGTTGACAAGTGAAAATTTCCCCGTTGCAGACAATAATTTGAAGGATGTATCTTTTTCAGACTATTTCCACCTGTCCCCTACAGTGCTGGTGGCTTTGTCATTAAGTCAGTAAAAAAAATAATTGCCTTTCTATCTTTGAACATTTTTTAGAGACATTTGTATTTTGATGCTTTCAGGGAAAAATAGAGTAAAAACAAATTCAGTAATTCTCAACTGAAAGGCCTGATATCACCTTATGCTAGTTCTTTTTTTTCTCCCTGGATATTTTAACTCTTTTTCCTGCTTTCCTACTCATTAATGAAAGGCTTTAAAGTAAATGGAGGGAATGCATTTTTCTTTTTCTCTAGTTATCCTCTCTAAATATCGGTCATCCTTCTGATTTGAATTGAAGATGTCTCCTCAATCTGTTTTCTTCCATGTCTTGGTACTCTCCACAGGCTTCCTCCACTCTCCCACAATTCTCAGCCTGACACTGGGTCTTTTTTTTTTTATTATTATTTTTATTAACATATAATGTATTATTAGCCCCAGGGGTACAGCTCTGCGAATCGCCAGGTTTACACACTTCACTGCACTCACCATAGCACATACCCTCCCCGATGTCCATAACCCAACCACTCTCTCCCTACCCCCTCTCCCCTGGCCCCCCTCAGTTTGTTTTGTGAGATTAAGAGTCTCCTGTGGTTTCTGACACTGGGTCTTAAAAGTGCTGAGCCCTGGGGCGCCTGGGTGGCTCAGTGGGTTAAGCCTCTGCCTTCGCTTGGTCATGATCTCAGGGTCCTGGGATCGAGCCCCGCATCGGGCTCTCTGCTCAGCAGGGGGCCTGCTTCCTCCTCTCTCTCCGCCTGCCTCTCTGCCCACTTGTGATTTCTGTCTGTCACATAAATAAATAAAATATTAAAAAAAAAAAAAAGTGCTGAGCCCCTCACAAGCAACTGGGCCCTCTATGCCTTAGCAGCAGTTTGCCTGGGGGGAGCCACTCACCTGTAAGGATTCCAGCTCAGCTGTGTGTCCCCATGCCTGAAACCTACCAGCAGTGAGGACAGTACTTTGCCTTCCAGACACAACCCTTCAAGAAATGTCCAGAGAAAATTGTCAGGGCCAGTCGCATCATGATGTGAATTAGCTTATCAGATCCTTCTCTCTCTGGCAAATACTCAAGAACTGAGTGAAGAGTTAATTAGAGATTTATTGGTGGTTCGTGGAGTTAATCTGGAAGGAATTTTGGAGGAAAATGCACCAACTGTGGAGGAGTGCCCTAGAGTGGGATTAGGGGGCAATAGAAGTCACTGGTGACTTCGGGTTAGCCGTGCTTACAAGGAGCTGATATTCAAAGCACTTAAGAGCTCATTGTGTTTTAATGAGGATTAAATCCTAAACTAATTTCAAAGAATCATATAATTAAATTAAAAGCAGGCCATATCATGAGAAAGAAGTATTTGGCTTTTTCTGGGTATCCAAAAAGGAGAATTAGGATATGTGGTTGTAAATTATGGGGGTCTAATTTCAGCTCAGTGTAAGTTTTAACTATTCATTTGAAATACTTAAAACTCTTTAAAACTATTCTTTTTCCAAGATAGTGAGCTGTCCCTCAATAGAACTGTTTCTACAGAGGTAAGTGATGCCAACTTTGGCCTTACTGTTGATCTCAGGCTACCTCGGATGTATCTCCTATTTAAAAATGCTTGCAAACTTAAGTCTGAATTATAAGTGAATATGATCATTAATTACTTCAAAAAATATATGTGTCTGTGTACACACACACACATCAAAAAATGTAAACTGGGAGCACCTTGGAGATTCCGTCAGTTAAGCATCTGCCTTTGGCTCAGGTCATGATCCCAGGGTCCTGGGATTGAGCCTGGTGTCAGGCTTCCTGCTCATCGGGGAGCCTGCTTCTCCCTCTCCCTCTGCTCGCCCCTCCCCCCACTCATGCTTTCTCTCTCTGTCTCTTTTCCAGATAATTTTTTTTTAAGTCTTCTTTTAAAAAATGTAAACTAGGGACACCTGGATGGCTCAGTGGGTTAAAACCTCTGCCTTCGGCTCGGGTCATGATCTCAGGGTCCTGGGATTGAGCCCTGCATCGGGCTCTCTGCTCAGCAGGAAGCCTGCTTCCTCCTTTCTCTCTCTCTGCCTGTCTCTCTGCCTACTTGTGATCTCTGTCTGTCAAATTAAAAAAAAAAAAAAAAAACAACTGTAAACTAGGGCACCTGGGTGGCTCAGTTGGTTAGGCAACTGCCTTTGGCTCAGGTTGTGATCCTGGAGTCCTGGGATCAAGTCCAACATCAGGGTCTCTGCCCAGCAGGGAGTCTGCTTCTCCCTCTGACCCTCCCCTTCTAATGCTCTCTCTCTCTCTCTCTCTCTCTCTCTCTCTTTCTCTCAAATAATAAAATAAAATCTTAAAAAAAAATGTAAACTAAATTCTCATCCTAGTAGTATTCTACATATTTCTACCATTTCTAGAATCATGGTCCTCGGGATGATAAAAGCTGACATGATCATAGCTAGTACTTACAAAGAACCCAGTAAGTACAGGACTCTCTTCCCAAACTCTCCAGGGGGTGGTATCACCGTGTGCCCCATTCTGCAGATAAGGGGGCTGAGCCACTATGGGTAAAATGTTGCATTCCGGCTTACAGAGTGCATGAACTGGGGAGCCAGCCAAGAGTCAAACTGTTCCAGTGTCAGAGTCTAGGACTAACAGTGGTACTGCCCACTTGCCAGCACCCCACTAGGATAATCTCAGAATGTCACAGGATAGCTAAACAAATTGAGATTCTGGAATGCTGACCTGAGTTGCGTTCTACCCCCATAACATAAATCTTGACATTTGTACGGAACGGAAAGTAAATCAGTGTCAGGACAGCCTTAAGAGACAACTACAGTTGCTTTATGACTCCGGTGTAGTGACAACATCAACTTCTAGCCGCAGTCAAGTAGAGATTAAGATCATTACACCAAGTCAAAACTCGTTTTCCTTTGCATAGCACTCATCATGTTTTAAGGACAAATTATAAGCCACAGAATTACAGTTCTAGAGCTGGGGGCCTCAGGGACTGTTCATCCCTCCCTTCTCATTACAGAAGTGAGGCTACTGATCTCCCCTGAGAAGATCTTACTTCAAACCCATGCCATGGCTTCACTGCCTCCGCGGTTGGCTTTCTTGTGTCCAGTCTTCCTATTACAGCCAAAGGGAACTTTTCAAATAGTTGGCTCATTGCACCTGGTTTTCTTTAAACTCCTTCAAATACTCCTCATTACTCTCAGACTAGGTTCAAGTCCTTTAGTTAAAGCACTAGGTATTTTTTGAAACCTGGTCTGTGATGGTCTCTAGTCAAATGCTCCTGCTCACTGACCTTGAACCCTGGACTCCAGTCACTACCCTGTGGTGGCAGAATCGCAGCCTGGCCTCTGAGCCTTTGCACATCCAACTCCTTTGCTGTTATAGCCCTTTACCTGGCCTCCTCTGGTGATCTCCACTTTCATCATTCCTAAAGGAAGATGACTCTAACCTAGAGGTCACATTTGTTTCATTTTTCAAACACCCAATGTAAACAATGCCAGTATTGCTTCCCAACCCATTACATTGTCAGAGTAATCATATTTGTGTGTATCTGGACAAGAAGGGCAGTGAGATTTTGCAGCATGGCGTCCCCAGGCATGACATGGTAAGGATTCATAGCTCATCAAAGGGAAAACCAACAAGTCAATGAAACAAAGTTTGCTGGGATCATTTGATGAGGGTATCATGTTGCTATAACATAATCCAATGATTGATGTACCTAATTATGAAAACTGAGTCAGCAAGAAATGACAATTATATTTAATGTAGTATGATTAAGGAGGCAGAAAACTGCAATAACTTTCAGAACGATTTTCACTGAAAATGTTTAAAATAAAATGAGTTTTCATGCTTAAAGGAATGAAAATAGTTCATCAGTTCATTTCTGTTAAAGATCCAATTATGTTCAAGTTTGTATCAGATGGAGGCAATGTGATACAGGATAGTCAGGAGATGTAAGTTCTGGTCTCTTATTTGACACTGAGTAAGTGGGTGAATTTGGGAGAGCAAGACACCTGATACCTTTGACTCTTAGAGCTAACCTAACACAATAGCTAAGAACCGAGGCCATGGGCTTAAATTCAATCCTGGTTTCAGTACTTTGAAGCTATATAGCCTTTAATTATTTTAATCTCTCTAAGCCTCAGGTTTTTTTTGTTTGTTTGTTTGTAAAATGGAAAGAATAATGCATACCTCATAGGAGTACTAGGAAAAACCGATGGCACATCACGTGTAAGTGACTCAGCAAAGGATATGACGTACGGTAACAGCTCAGAGAGCTGTTGTGTTATAATTATTATAATTATTTACAATGAGGGAAATAGATTAGATGCCTCCAGGGCCTTCTCAAGCTTTAAAATTCTGTGGTTCTATGAACAGCTCATTCCCCAATGATGTCAGATAAATGAGGTTTCACTGTATATTGGGCAAGAAATCAATATGGCCAATTTTCAGTTTTGCACAGTAAGGTAAGGTGAACAGAGCATGAATTATTCAGAACTTTGGTTACACTCAATATATTTCTATTTGATCTTGGAATGCATAGAACTTTTTAAAAGAATATTTTCCATGCTTCTTTTATTTTGTTTAATGATTAAAATGAGTTTGGCCTTTCTGTGTTTGCCAAGTGAAAAGAGATGGAAAAACGCTAGGTACTGTGTTTATGGTATCTTACTTAACCACTCGCCATTCAGATGAAATCATCCAGCAAGTGAGTGGGCGATAGAAAAATCAAGCAGGATAATACAGTTGTAGCCCTGATAAAGGCCATGCCTGTGATGGAGAGCCAGCTTCATGGCATCTCCTTATAAAGCTGCTTCAGAATTTCAGGGGGCTCAGGTCCATATGGGGTTTGAAACCCTAAGAGTGAAAAACAGACTATCAAGTGTTTTTCCCATGGATATCTTAATTTTCAAAATGGCCTTAGCACAGAAGTGATGTCTAATTCTAATTAGAAATCCCACACAATGGCTAGAGCCCAATGCTCTAAGAGCCTAATTATCAAAACTCATTTATTAGTAAGAATGCTTCCTCACCTACCATGTACTTAATCATCTAAAGGATGATTCTTAAATGAACAGTTTGTTCAGTGAGACATTTAAACTCTTCAAAGGCAAAAAGCCCATGAAAAGCAGACAGGACACCAGGAGTCTGTGCTGGACAGCAGGACTCTCAGAACCGCAGCACTTGTTGGAGTTCAGGCTTACACTCACTGACAAGCTGTGTGACTTTGGTAAATGACTAAACCTTTCTGAGCCTTCATTTCTTCCATTATAAACTGGGAATTCACTCTGAAGCTAGCAGAGCTCAGGCTTCAGAGCCCTCACTGGCATGGGGGGGGTTCACATCTGTTCACACAAAGCGTACAAAGTGTCTTAGCTGTAAGGACCCCAGTCTCATTCCAACTGTCCTCCTTGGCGCAGCCTCCAGCACTTTTGGTGTCCAGCTGAGGGCAAGTTGAGTTTGAGGATACAGTAGCTTTGGGTTTAGTGACTGCATGTATGTGGTCTGCACCCGTTTCTGTAGATTATGAAATTCTTGCTGGCATCCTGATCTAGGAATGACTCAAGTGCACTCCCACAGCCCATTTTCATAGCTACACTCTCATTTGTATTTGAATACCCTTTTTTTCTTTTGAAGAAAACATCTAAAATGTATTGACTTCAGACCCCGAAAAGCCTGGATCTGCCTCTGAGGATAAGGATACCTGCCTCATACCATTGTTATAAGGATCAATATAGAAGATTTTCCCCACTTTTGTTCTTTCTTTTCTTTTCCCCTTATCTTTCTTTTCTAAAATCATATAACAAAGATAAGGATGATCTAATCCCAAGTTGTTGAGGTTTTTTTCCCAAGACATTTTCCCACCTCAAATAAAATCATACATGAAATCTTGACACATAAAATAAAGTAGTAATTGATAGTATTTGTATGAAGCTTAAATCCTCACTGGGGAATGGTCCTCCCTTTTTTAATATAAGCCTCCGAAGAACCACTGTGAGCCTCAGGATTCCATGAGACCCAGTTTGAAAACATGTGGTTTAACTCCCTCCTTTCTTTTTATCCTAGAAAAGAACTGAAAAGAACTCCAGAAACACTACACAAACTCCCTTCTTCCCATTCTGTGTTCGGCCCACCATATCTATCCTCTTTTTCAGGTTTATGACAATAAATAGAATAATGTTCAGATGTAAAGATCAACTGGGATCAAAGACTTCTATGTAAAAAAATAAACTCTGAGAATCTCCCCAGGAAGAAAACTGGGGAGAGTCCATGTGCAAAGGAGGCTTTGGGGGTACATGTTAACTGAGGCAGGCAATCTAGAACCCATAAAAATACAAAACTTTCGCATGGTACACATGCTTAGATAATGTCACTCTGCAAATAATTAATTGGTGAGTAATGTTGGCAACACTATGACAGAGACAGAGATAAATATAAACTGCACAAAGATGATGGATGGGCAACCTACAAAGGCACGTGTCTGCATGGCCAGTAAACCCACAGAAAAAAAATCCAAATCTCCATTGAGAGAAGTGTGAGTAAGTGGCAGTGAGGGACCACTTCACATCCATCAGAGTGGCAACCAATAATGATAACACCGACTGCTGATGGGAAGAAGTTAAAAGGCTACCTTCCTTCATTTCTGGTAAAAATGGCAATTGTTACAGACTTTCAGAAAGCAATCCTTAAATATCTGTTGAAATTAAAAAAAAAAAAAAGAAAGAAAGAAAGAAAAGAAAAGCAAGACCTATTTCCAGGGTCACAGCATGACTTTCATGGGCCTTAGGAACTTTTTACCCGTATGAATTTGTTTTCCCCTGCACTCAATACACACACATAGAAAATATAAAATATACTTTATAACCACATTGATTCCACCAATTGCCCCTTAAGATCTTTTGCTCTTTTTAAGTGCTTTTAACCAGACTCCAAGTTAACGGTGGTCCCCAGTCACAGGGCACTCTCGTATTGGGGTATTGCTTTCCAATGGGTCGCTTCTGGTGGCTCCCCCCACTTCTGTTTATCTTCTGCTACCAATCCCATCATTCCCACCCCACTTTACCTCTCCACTGGAGTCTTCCACCCCGTAGAGATCAAGAAGTGTATAATCCTACATCTCAGGCTGATTTCATGGGTGTTCAGAGTATTCTGGTAGATAATTAGTTCACTTTAGGGGACCAGTTGAAACAGGGTCTCCTACTTTTCTGCCATCTTGCCCCTCCTCGCTTCTTATAACCACATTGATGTAAAGATGACTATAATCCAGAATGGATTCATTATTATCCATTCCTATTCATTGTTCCCTCTAATTTTAAAAGAAATTAAGATTAAAACATCTGCCAGGTCCTTAAAGCTCTCCGGGGCCCTCAGCCCTGTCTGTGCCTTCTGTACCTCAGGACATCAGCCCCAACTCCTCATCCACAAGTCTGTCTACTGCCAATCAGTGATACTCACTGCAGTGTGGCCGAAGTAGCAAAATCTAGAAGCAAAGCGAAGACCTTCACTAGGCAATTGTTGGATAAACTGGGTTGTACCTTGCGTGATCCCATCTTAGTAAAATAATCAAAGCCAAGAGGACATGTCTCTGAGTGCGTGACTCACCTATTTGCATTATCTTGCAGCCTCACAAACCTCCATAAAACTCGGTGGCTTCAAACAACATCAATTTTACCTGCCCATGATAACAGCAACATGGGCTAGGTTCTGTTGGACATTCCTTTTGCTGGTCTCAGCAGGGGTAATTCAAGCAGGTGCCACCAAATGGCAGCTCACCTGGGGCTGGATCATCTATGACAGCCTTACTCACAAGTCTGGTGGTTAATCCTTCTCTCACCGGGGCCATGTGTCTGCTGTGAGCTAGCTCAGGTTTCTTCCCATGGGAGCAGAAGTGTTCTCAAGGGCAAGAAAAAGTAAGCCCAAGTGGCCAACAACATTGCAGACCTAAGCTCATGTCATGTTTGCTAATGTCTTCTTAACAAAGCAAGTCACATGATCAGATCCAGAATCAGTGGTGGAGCGTCGGGGAAATGATGTGAGAGCATGCATGGAGGGGGGTATGATTCACTGGGAGACACAGTTGATCTATTTCGTTTTCTAGTTTCAGTACTCATATTTTTCAGTAGTTTATTTTCTCATTAAATTCCAACAGCTTCATTTGGCATTCAAAATCAGTTATACTGCCTCATTCATTAAATTAGATAAACAATAGTAAAACATTTTGTAGCTGTAAAGTAGTATAAAATATAGTTATGTTTTTACTTGAATTGCAAGGACAGTTTCACTCAAAATGACTAAAGTTTGCAAAGGAATCAGTACTCTCTAATCAGAGCCAGATTTGTTGTTTTTGTTGTTGTTGTTGTTGTTAAACTTAGTCTTGTTTAGCTAAAAACAGTTGGAGAATTTCTCACTCCATTGTTTTTCCTCAACACACATACACACACAGATATAAAACTGAAAAATCTGCTCTTCCTTCAGGAGACTCTACTTTAGTAAAACACATCCTCTTTTCCAAACTGTCTTCCAACAGTAAGAACAAAAAATGTTTTTTTCTTAAGAATGATCATAAGAGTATAAATGGCAAAAGTAGTAAATATAAATATGAAAATAATAAAAAAATATAATGATGAAATTAGTATAGACAGTTCAGCATAGCTTAAGAGCAGAGATTCTGTAGCTGGAATTCCTGTGTCCCAGTTCTGACTCTGCCTTTCTTTAGGTCAAAAGTCCTGGAGTAGTGAACTAATTCTTCTGGGGAGATGGCAGGAACAGAGCACTGAGGACAAGCCTTAGAGAACAGCTCTCTCTAAAGGCCAGGAAAAGAAAAATGACAGTGCAGGACACAGTGGAGGAGTGGTCAGAGGGTCAGACAGACAAGTGTGATGACACAGAAAGGCAGAGAAGAGTAAGTTTCAGTGAGTGGATAGACAACACTGACCACCTCTCCTGAAATCACAGAGGAGGACTTCGTCAAAGTCAGCATAGTCATCAGTGGCATTCTCAAAAGGGAGGCAGGAGTGATAATTTTCTGACTTGAGGGGGTTCAGGTGTAAGTGCTGAAAAAGAGAAGTTCCCTTATGTTAGATGGACAAACAGGAGTAGAGGGCAGCATGTGTATTTTTTTTTCCCCTCCATTACCCAAGGTAGAAGAGATGGGTGCTAATTAACAAAGAAGATGGAGCTAATGGAGAGAAAAAAGAAGAGATGGAAAATTGAGGAAATAATTCTCTTAAAGTGTCAGAAGACTGGCATAAAATAACTTGGCATTGGAAAGGAGTAGTGAAGAAGAGTCCTTCTCTTCTCTTCCTGGCAAGCTCCTACTCATCCTTGAACACTCAGCTCTAAATGACTTCACAAATGAAGCCTTACCAGACTGTCCTAAGTTGTCCAGTCCCTTATCTAAAGTGTTTGGGTATTTTGTTTGTATCTTTTTTTAAAATAACATTCAGCCAGTTATACAGCATTTTATTTCTCCACACCTACCCCATACATTAGACAGAAAATTCCTCAGAGCCAGGATCTATGATTTGTTCATTTTGCTTATTTCTAGTATAAGACATAGCACCAGATCTAGTACCACATTAGTACATATCAGAACATTAATTAATTAATTAGCAACGGGAAAGGGAAAAGGACCTATAGGTTACACCGAAGGAGCAAAATACAGTTGTTAACAGATTTGGATCTATGTTCTTAGTCTCATTATTAGAAAAGAGTGAAAATGAGAGTGATAAGGTTAGAGATGAGAATAGAGAATTGAGTAGATGGAGAAGAGACAATGTAGCCAGTGTTTATAGGATCTAAGCTAGTGATCAATAGGGTTGTTGAGCTTTGCTGTAGAGACCTATTAAAATGAGAAAGCATGAGTCTGTAGCATGCCCATTTGGTTTAATAGGGTTTTTCCCCCTCATCTTAGTCTTCTGTAACCTAAGAGTAATAAGAAAATACTAGTAGAGCTTCTCCATACTGATTCATGAAAAACCAGTGAATGTTATGTTTTGTGGAGCAAAGGTCACAGAGGATAACATGTGGACATTGATATCACCAAGGAATATGGCAGTCATGATGACACAGAGACAGAGAGTTGTGGTTTTGTGATTAAAAGTTTTAGTCAAATTTGGGATTAGCCAAGTTAGCCAAGTTTGGGATTATTTTTCTTTAGTTTTCTTTAAACTTGTGCTTTGGAGCCAATACCAAGAATGGAAGGACTAGGGAAGAATCAAACAAAAGACAGAAATGGGACAAATGTAGGTAAGAGAGAGTAGAAATGAAAAAATAAATGTAGATTTTACTCTGATCTTCAGAATATTCTTGAAGGACTGGTCGGGTAAGAGAAATATAAACTATTGATTTATTAATGAGAAATCAAAACTTTTTCCTTTTTTTCCACCCAAATTACCTTTTTTCCCTTGAGACTTGGACAGGTGAAAGAACCCATTAGAGGATGGTAATGAGTAACATCTCATACAGAAATTGCACTCATGGAAAGATTGTGACATAATATTAGCATGCAGAATATCTGTGGTCTTTTTTTTTAAACCCACTCTCTCTCTACCACCATCATTTGCTGTGTGCCAATTATGAGACAATAGCTCCTCCAGGATATAATGTAGTTTACTCAGGGCATTCATTCAAGCTTTAAAAAAAAAAAATCCAAAGAGACAGAGAACATACGAGGTTAATATTCAGGTATTAATGAGGACCTAGGTATAGTGAGGCTTACATTTTGCTAATTAAAAATAATTGCTGGTCTTAGAATTGGGGAGCTATCATGGGGCGAAGGTCTCAGGGCCGCTGCTGCCTCTGGATTTTCAACATGGTTGTACACAAGTAATTGCCTTAACAGGAATAATGAGATTCTGGAATAACTAGGTTCTCCAACCACACTCATTAGAACCTGATTGAGATTGGAAAATCAATTTTATTGTTTCAAATGAGAAATATCTCATTCCAGTGGATAAACTTATTTTTGAAAGACACATTAAGATCAGAAGGTGACTTAGTGGTTAAAAGGCATCAGTATAAGGAGGGTCCCAGAGACCATCCTATTCTGAATGTCACCAATTCACATACGCCCCAGGCTCCTTTCAAGGACTAACAATAGCTGTTTATCATTTTGTGGTACATACACGTTTTCCATTAAAAGACTTCTTTATTAATTCAAGAGTAGAGCTGCCAGTAAACCAGTCTCCCTTATTAGCATCTTGTTCTTGGTCTATGGTAAGTATGTGGTCCATCCACTCTAAGAGAGCAGGAAAGTGAAGACATTGATAAACTATGAATACCCAAAATGTCATGTAACTGCATTTACTAGCAAATGAGCTATAAAATTATTTTATACTTCTTTCCAGTTTTATATCAAATCATTAGAAGTGAACTTTTCCCTTTCTGGGCAATCAGGAATAGACTACTTATGATGTCCCAAAGATAACCTTTATGTATGTGTTCATTTTTGACTTGTGATTAATTTTCTAACATGTTTCATCCTTGGCTACTTCTAGAGATTCATATGCTTTAGAAGGTAATAACGGGAAGGATATATGCCATATGCTTACATGCCTGTCTCAAATCATGAGATGTAGAAGGGGTCAAGGAGAGCCTTCCTCAGCTCATCTGCATCAGCAGAGCTCTGGAGAACTATTGCTTTGTACTATTCAGAGCACCCAGCATAAGACCTTACACATATGAGCCAAAAATAATTATTTTATGTGGAAGATATTTCTCTCTTAAAATTAAAGTAGTAGAACATGGTGGAGAGGCCTCCACATCATCTCTAATTTGGAAAAACTCCAACTTGGCCCTATGTGTCTGTATTAGTTTCCCGGGACTGCTGTAACAAACAAGCCGACTTAACAGAAATGTATTGCCTTTACAGTTTCAGAGGATAGAAATCCAAAAATCAAGGTCTCTACAGAGTTGCTTCCTTCTGAGGCCTGCAGGGGAGAATCTGTTCCATACATCTCCAGTAGCTTCTTTCTGGTGGCCTTAGACATTCTTTCGCTTATGGTTGACATTCTTCCTGTGTCTTTATATTGTCTTCTCTTGTAGGTATCTGTTTCTATGTCCAAATGGCCCCTTTCTATAAGTCAAGTTGGATTAGGCCTATTGTAGTGATCTCATCTAAACTTAACCATCTGTAGTACCTTATTTCCAAATAAGGTCACCATCGCAGATCCTGGAGACTAGAACTTCAACATCTTTTATGGGGGATATATTTAAACCCATAGCAATGCCCTTTTTAAATTCTCAGTTTTTTTGTGAAAATAGAAGCAGTGGTATGGAATCACAGATCTGTGCTTTCTTCTCCATTCCCAGGTACCATAGTGTTTTAATCATATGTGGTGTATATGTCTTAACCACTGCTTAGCATGGTATTCAAGATCTTATTGTCATAAGTGGAGGATAATATTATATACTTAAGGAGAAATCTTAATATGTATCATAAAATATATTTATATTTCAAAAACTACATATTCAAAGCTATAAGACAAAAACAGGGAAGACAAATATGAAAGAACAAAGATTTTAGTCTTCATTTATAGTATAGCCAATATAAATTAATAGAAAAATGATGGCAATAAATGGGCAACACTCATAACTATATACCCTACAAACGATTTAAAAGATCTCTCCAATGTACATTTGAAAATAAATTTTCCATATATTAATTAAAAAATACAAATAAAGTAATGGAAAGTGTTTTTTTGTTGTTGTTATTGTTGTTGTTTGGTTTTTGGGTTTTTTTGCCATATAAGAAACTATTTTTTCTTTTTGTTTGATTTTAAATCAGAGTCTAGCCAGGGCTGGTGAAGATGCATTCACAGGCAAAGTTGTTGCTTTTAGATTCTCAAGAATCTAAAATTGACCATCAGAACTTAGAGTGACACAGAGGAATGAGTACCTGACAGCAGCTGATAGAATATGGCCATTGTATATTCTGGATTTTGAGCAGTTACTTTAACTTCTCACACCACTGAAGGAGGTCTACAGGGAGGGAAGAAGAGGGACCTGGAATTCAAAAAGAGAACAAAAGACAAGCTCACCCAAATTGCTCCTGGGGGCAAGAAAACAAGATGTTATCTCTCTCATTTGTGTTATCTGCTCCTTTTTCACAACTCATCAAGAAGTATAAGTTCTTTTGATAGAAATGCACACACTTAAAAAAAAAAAATGAATCTGTCTCACACATCCTAACAAATACTCCCCTTGTGAATTTAGAAATCTCTGTCAAGTTTTATTCTATTTTTTCTTTCATGTTCAAATTCCTATAATGATGGAGTCACCACCCAATTCCACATAGTTACTTTCCCTACAGTTTGGTTCTATAAATACCACTGCCCCGAAATATTTAAAAAGTCACTCAAATCGGCTCACTAAATGTATTGTCATGTTTTGCTGTTGTTGTTCTTGGCCCTCTTTCTGTTCCCATGTTTTGTAGCAATTCAGACTCTTAAGAGTTCTTCTCCATGGGCGGAGTTCCTCCTTCATACTCTGTCCACACTCTGGCCGTTCCTTGACCGTGCTTCATCTCCCCGCACAGGAAGCTGGTTGGACAGCTTTGCTCTTCAACCTCTGGCTCTTCCCTCCATCTGCGAGTTGGCTATCTGTTAGAGGCCTCACAGGGCCTCTGCGCATGACCAGGGGGAGCGTTTCTCCTCATCCTTGGCTGGGGTGGGGAGGGCAGAGTACGCCCGTGCTGTTTGGTGTTCTACTGATGATTGTAAGCCCAGGGCCATATGGACTTTAAAGTTCAGTATCAACCTTTAATTTTATGCCTCCATCTTTATTTTTCTGCTTAATACTTCTTTTGTTAACAACACTAGGAACACATTTGGTGCTTAATAACATCTGTTCATTAAGTAGAACGGTCATATTTTTATACAGTTGTGATTAGCAGAATAATTGCCCCCCCCCCCCCCAGTTGTCCTTATCCTGATCTGTAGAACCTTTCACTATGTTACCATCTATGGCAAAGGGACTCTATGATTAAGTGAAGGCCCATCACATGAGATTATCCTGGATGATCTGGGTAGGCCTAAGATGATCATAGGGCTCCTGAAAACAGAGATGTGACAGGGAAATCAGGGAATCAAAGCAACGGAGTGTGGGAAGGACTGGCTTTGAAGATGGAGAAATGGGACAAGGACAATGAGCAGGGAATGCTGTGGAGTCTAGAAGCTGAGCCAGGGGAGAAAATGGAATTTTCCACCAGAGTTTTCATAAGGAGCACCGCGCTACAGACACCTTGAATTTAGCCCAGTGAAACACACTTCAAACTTCTAACCTCCAGAACTGTAAGGTAGTAACTTCATGTTGTTTTGGTGCATTAAGGTTTGGTTATTTGTTACAGCAGCCGAGTGAAACTAACACAGCAGTCCTTTGTCATTTTCCGTTGTACCTAGTATGATGTCACACAGACAACACTCATCGTTTAATGAAAATGGTGAACATACTTAGGATTCCCCCGCCTTCTGGCATTTTACTTGCTATGGAATTCAGTCTGTTGTGTTCAATAGTAGTATTTCTGAACATCTGAGATGTATTTACGAATATGTACAGTAATACAAGAGCTTTTACTTGGGACTAGAGGTCTCAGCAGAGAAAAATTACTTTTCTAATAAGTCAGTGGACTTGAGTCTGTTTATTGCCACATCAGCCCAATTGCCTCTCTGTTCTTCAGCAGTGTACCAGCAAAACTCCATCACCGCTGACAGCTCGCACACGTCTTCACTGGCTGCCGCCTCAGCCCTTGGGCTCTGTCATCTCCTCAGGCTTAATGTGCACAGATTGTGCAAGCCCACGATGCCTCCACTGGGTCCAGAGCTAACTGGCTGAGACTGCAGGGGAAATGCTTCCTTTAGCTCATTCTCTGCATTAAAATGTCAATATACTCAGTGCTTTTTACTTTACAAAGGGTGTGTGATTTCATTTAATCATCACGATAACTTAGTTGAAGGAGATAGTGTTGCCTTCGTTTCACAGCTGAGAAAACTAAAGTTAAGGGGAGCTTCCACATTGTAAATGCCAGAAAGGAGATTTGAATGAAAATCTCTTAATTCCTTTCTCAGTTATAAAACGAATGCAATTTCATTATATCCAGGTGTCCTTGCCATTCTACCTCCGTGCCATTGTTCCAGATAATGTATCTCTCAAGTGTATGCTTAATCATAACATAACTTGTGCACATTATAAAGTAATAGGGAAAACACAGAAAAGTATAGTTTTAAATCATCCATAACTTACTGCTCAAGATAACCACTGGTACCGTGTGGGTGAGTACTTCCGAGTGTATTTCTTTCTGCATGTGTTTTTATTTAAGGTATCACAATGCCTTTTCATTATTTTGAGTAAAGTGAGGTGGCAGCCCGGCCTTATTTTATTTAAAAATTTACTGTATTGTCTTTCGGTGTCCTACCTTCCTCCTACTTACATTTAAGTATCTATAAAGAATTAGCTTTTTTCTCCAGGATTCGAGCTGTGCCTCTCAAACTGCGGGCAGGACCAGCAGCAGCAGCATCACTTGGGAGCTTGTTAGAACTGCAAATTCTCGGCTGAATCAGAATCTTTGGGGTGAGGCCCAGGAATCCCTGTCTTAACAAGCTCTCCAGGTGATTTTCACGCATGATACCACTTGAACTGAAACACTTGGTTTCCCATTTGTGTTGATGAGGCAAATCAGCTAGTAGGCCTGTCCTTGGTGGAAGTCAAGTGGAATTTAGCTGTCAAACTTGGAAGAAAAAGAAGAGAGCTTCTTACATACCCAGATTTCCCTCATCTACAAGCCATCAGCATTTGCTTCTTAGTTACCTGAGTTAAGGTTCGTAGCCCTCAATAGGGTGTCTCTATGCTTACTTAGATGCACGCTTCTTGCCATCAGATCATGCTTTCATCTGTTCTGATGCTCCTCTTAAACACCTACCATGTTTGGGGCACCTGGGTGGCACCGTCTCTAAGCGTCCAACTCCTGGTTTCAGCTCAGGTCGTGATCATGAGATCCTGAGATAGAGTCCTGGGATTGGGCCCACATCGGGCTTCCCACTCAGTGTGGAGTCTGCTTAAAGACCCTTTCTCCCTCTCCCTATTACCTCCCCTCTTGTGCTCTCTTTCTCTCTCAAATAAATAAATAAAATCTTTTATGAAATTGGCCTTTTAGATTATATGGAATAGAAAAGAAATATAGATATTCTAGACCCTCCCCTCAAGATAACTCACAGTCTTGTGAGGAAATAAAATGTTCATATATGAAATTCAATTAACAGTCAAATCCTAAATTGACTATAGTCAGGTACTACAGTGCATGAGAGGAGCAGCAAATGCCCTGGACTGTACAGAAAGGCGGGTATATTGACTAGGGAGGGTCTTCTTAAGAAAGGAGGACTGTGAGGAGGACCTACAACTTAATCATAAAAATTCCACCTATTAAATGTTTACCATAGCCCAGAGAGAGTGGTTTAGCAATGGGTATTGTTATGTCCTCCAGTTCTTACTACTACATTGTAAATAAATACCTGATACCTATTCTCCAGACAAGGCTAAAGGAGATTAGGCAGCTTTGCCAATGTTCTATAAGTAATACCCTGTGGAGTCAAAATTTCAACCCAAGTCTGTTTGATTGTAGAGCCCTGTTCCTTAGCACTCCTGCCTTAATAGTTAACTATGGTAGAGAAGGTTAATAGATCAAGGTGTTTGTAGTGTGTACCAGAAAAAGTTGACCCCAGGAAAGGTGCCTCACCAGTGTGCAAGGTTATGTGGGCAAGTCGCCCAAACCAGGAAACATCTGTTAGGATTTTGGAAGGTCTTGTATGTGTAGATGGTGACCTGGAATAGGATACCGTGGATACTGAAAAATCATTGCATATTTTTTAACATAATGAAAATTTTGTTTTTTAAAATTTTTTAACATAATGAAAATAATGTCTTAGGACCAGACTAACATTGGCTGAAAAGCTTAATTTGGTGAGAAGAGATATTTGGGTAGGACAACCAAATACCGGATGATAAGGAAAATGGAGTGTTTGCAGGGGAAAGAGAGTGACCAATTATTAAATATTTTTAAAAGAAATGTGAAAGCTTTTAAAGGCAGATTGCCCAAAGAGACTAAAAGGAAAACTTTAGAATTTTAACTTGACATTATGGATCATTTTGAGCTACACACAAAAATTGCAATTATCTGGAGAGAGGTTGCAAAAAATGAGTAAGGCAGTTAGAAATTGTGAGTTTAGGTCATTCTGAACTCTCCTTCTTCCTAACTACTTATACCCATCTGGTCTCCATCTCTAGTTGATTTTAAAAAGACATGAATTGGTCTCATCTACTTCATCCTTCCTCATACTCTCTTATGGAACTGGTCAGCCTTCACCTGGCCTATGGCAATGACAGCCTATGTGCGCTCCTGAATTTCTGAATCACTTCCCTAAAATCTATTGTTTTTCTATAGGCGTTTTCTTTCTAAAGCCTACGTCTAATTATAGCATCTTCCTGCTTAGAGGTTAAAAATCTTCCTCCCTGCCCTTTACTGCAGTATGCTACTTGACATGGCATTAAAAATTAGAGCAACCGTAGTTTACTATCCAAATAAGAGACTTGAGAGATTGAAATTGGACATATTAATCATCACAGTTGGATGAGAGACACATCAGCTCTGCCTGGATTTCCAACTGCATTCCCTTCCAGGGGCACCTTATGCATGAGTAATACCAAAATAATTAGTGAGCAAACCCTATGGGTCCTTTATCTGGGGTGCTCGCATCTGTATTTGCGTTGCCTAATCCCCTGCTCAGCACATGTAGGTACTCAGTATTTGCAGAAGGAAGGGAGGAAAAGAGGATTAAGTAAAACAAATAATTTGAGAATTGTTTTAGCCTAGTATGTTGTTGTTGATGTGAAATTGAATTTGAGGTCTAACATCTTTGGAGAGGAAACCAGGGGCAGCCCAATGGCAGCACAAAGAACATGGAAGCAAACGGTGGAAAAGAGAGGTCCCAGAAGCGGACCTGCCGTTAATGAACAACAGTTCGCAGTGTGAATTCCAGTGCTCTTTACCAAAAGACTCGATTATCTGTGCATCCGATGATAGCTCTTTACCAGAAATAGTTCTCAGTTTTGTAAAGCGATCTTTTAAAGTCATCTTAAATGTCACTATGGAGCTGTTTTTAAAAGTCTTCCCAGTAGTATTCTAGAAATTATAACAACAAAGGAGATATGCAAATGTTCGTTTTGTACTTTGGAAAACAGGTGCAGTCACTGTAATGAAAGAAAATGTGTCAGGAGGATGGGAACAAAAAGAAAAACAATGGAAAAGAACTTATAATTTAATTACCTCGATGTCAGCCTTCTACACAAACTAGATGTGATGTAATTAAAATACCTGTAACAAAATGAAGCAGGGACATTCTTTCCTTTTTCCTGAAATAAAGGAAGATTAG
The DNA here is from genome assembly GCA_003697995.1 of Taxidea taxus jeffersonii. Lineage (NCBI taxonomy): Eukaryota > Metazoa > Chordata > Mammalia > Carnivora > Mustelidae > Taxidea > Taxidea taxus. The sequence continues at coordinate 230,769 of ML104031.1, read as the reverse complement.
AAACCTCATGCTGTTTGAGGGAAATGTATACTATATATGCAAAAAAAGGGTGCATGTGTGTATGTGTGTGTATATATGTGTGTGTGAGAAAGATTTTTCTCTTAGTCGATAGTCCAACAAAATAGCCAATATTTATGGCCTTTCAAAATAAAGTCATATCTATAAATAATTCCAGATTAAATATTATTTCAGTGATTCCTAATGCAGCAAATATTACATTTATTTAACAATATATTGATGGTTTTAGACCTTCCCCCAACTATAAAGCCATAGCAGGAACTTGCTATCTTTGTTGGGTCAGAAACGCTCATAGAGTAAGAACCAAATCATGAATTTAAATGTAGATAAAAAGAACATTCGCTCTAACCGGAGGATATACTGCTCAGCAGCACTGGCCAGTATTAGATGTGGCTGGGGCACCCATCTGGGGAGCCATTTGCTCTGCACTGTGCTCATGTAGGCTGTTCTGTTCTAGCGATCTATGAGCCTTCCTGTGAAGCCTACAAACACCTGGGCCAGACGTCCAATTACTACTGGATAGATCCTGATGGCAGTGGACCTCTGGGGCCTCTGAAAGTCTACTGCAACATGACAGGTAACTATGCCGTATTGATGTTTCATGGACTTTTCTTCTCGTCGTTGAGCATGAGCAGTACCACTCAAGCCTGGTTTCTTCTGCACCATGTTCTTTTCACAACATGTAATAAGCTAAATATTGTTGGGTTTGTTCAGTGAAATGGTGAAATGTCTGTCTAAAGCAATGAAATCTTCTAATTGGTTCTTTCTAAACTATACCTTCTGACTTGAACATTTTAAAATACAGACATGTAGGGGGAAAAACTCAGAAAGTGCAGTTGGCGGAGGAAGTGCACAGGAAGAGCTGGCCCAGGCAGCAGCCTCCTCCACCAGGAACCTAGATTGAGGAACTCGGCATCGCTGCTTGACTGTCCACACGCTCCATGTCAGGGGGACTTAGGGATCCCTCCTCATCTTCCCCGGGCCCTGTAGTTAACAGAAGGAGGCTTTTTATGGACAGAAATCCCATTCTGGCAGCACCCACAGCTTTCATATGTATCTGGAATTTTCTGCAACAGAAGAAAACCTAGTTTTTCTTCACTTCCATATTAAATTTTGGAGTTATGAAATGAAATTATGGGTTCTTATAAGCCCCCACTACGTGTAAAATATACAGATCTCTAAGAGCAGATTTTCTATCAGAAACTTAGTAATGTCTTGCCCTCCAAAGTAGAAGAGTGTGAGGCATGTACCACTCACTGGCTCCAGGAGAGGACCAGCATTTGATGGAAACTCCTGAGGTATTTGAGTATAACAGTAATGGTGATGTGATGCTACTTAGAATGATTACTACATGATCCATATACTATGTGTCAGGTACCATGACAAATTCTTTACTTAGACTCCCTGGATTTGCATCCCAGCTCCATCGGTCGCCAGGTATATAATCACGGGCACCTTATTAACTGTATTAAACCCAATAAGCCTCGGTATGTTTATCTATAAAATAGATTAATAATAATATCTACCACATAGCATTCTTATGTAAATGAAATAAAATAATATACATATGGTTCTTCCCGTATTATCTGACACATGGTAAACTTTCAATAAAGATTACAGGGAGTAAGGTGTTATTTTTTAAAAGGATTAAACAGTTAAATATCTTGCTTATATTATTTAGGTAAGATTCAAACACAAGTTGGTTGGGGACCTAGTGGTCCTTAAATCAGGCAATGCTTTAGAATCATTTATGGGCCTTTTTGTTTTTGTTTTTGTTTTCCATACATACTAAATGTCTCTATGCTGAAGACTTTGATTCAGTCTGTTGGTTCACAGCCCTCCAGGGAACTTCCCAGGTGTGATCTAAAACAGCCCCTGTACTCAGAGGGCTGGGAGACAGCCAAGAAAGGGATAGGCCCCTCCAGGTTGGTAGGTAGCAGTTTTAATAAGCACAGGGAACTTATATATGAGGCTTGTCTTGTGGCAACATAATCTCAACAGTATATGAAGACGCCTCACCTGCGTTCAGTCACATATGCTGTACAGGTGTCCTCAACACCACACCACCACTACAAGTTTGTGTCCTTGGAATAGCCCCCGAGAGAGAAAAAGGCAAGTGGAACTCCATTCCAGGATCAGGGGAATGGATGAGAAGCCTTGGAGTGCCTGGGGTCAGCTCACAGGTCAATGGACAGTCACGTCTTTTTCCAGTGACATCCCCAGACATAGGTGCTAAGTGGAAATAGGATTGTGCCACTCAGAGGGAGAACCCTGAAGAGCATTGTGGGTAAGCAGACCCTGTGGAGAATTTCCGGCAACATCAGGAAGCCATGCATGGCCCAGAGCAGAAGGCGGAATGATGAGGACGGGAGTGTAGTAGAGAAGGTGTGTAGAGAAAGTGGTAACATGGGAGCTATCTTCCCCAAATTATCCTTCCATGCCAAGAGCTCTGTGTGACCCAGAGAAGAAACCTGCTCACCAGAAAGCTTGGTCTAAGAGTTTACTGATTTTTGGACTTGTCAGTGCACTTAGGTATTCTCTTACGTATCTTCATTTTAATCTTAGTTGAACTAAAATACAGTCTGTGAGAACTTGATTTAATCTATAAGAATCTTGATTTTTGTTTCTCCTAATACATAAAAAATATGATTATAGTTTAAGCCAATACGCTAAATGCAGTCTGGACAGTGAAGAGTACAGTACCACTTTCTGCAGGTAGAATATTTTTTCTTTCATCATTCAAGATAGGTATGAACACTAGTGTGTCAGGAACACTGAAGGCCAGCAGGCATTCTTTGGCCTTTAACCACCCATCAGCCCTTCCTTCAGCTGGAAAGAACATGAAGTTGACATCATTAGGACAGTATGGTACCACATAGCTTGGTTTGGGCTGTTGCAATTCCAAGAGATAGATGTTGATGACAAGGAAGGAATGACAGCATGAGCAATTCTATAAAGTCTTGATATATCTACCACTCTATGTCAAGAGAAGGTGGATATGCCTTACTTTATAACTTTTCTCGTAAAAAATAGAGCCCTCCCACATCTCAGTGGCCCAGATGTAATTTGGTATTATCACTGTTGAATATATCACAGATTTTTAAAATGGGAGCAAGACATCTTCTCTGGGGAAGAAGCAATATCTTGGCAGTGATCAGGCTTTTTTTTCTTCTTTCTACAGATGAGGTGGGATGGGGGAGAGCTGTAAACTTGTACGGACATAGTGAAAAAATGTAAGGAAAGGGACCTCCCTGACAGGAAATATCTGATGTAGATTTTTGTAGAAACTAAAGACAGTGTTGAAAATTACTTCTGATGTAGATCTATTCTTTGGAATCCAAAACTTCCAACTCTGTTACTAGTTTAAAAGATAAAGGAAATGAAAACACAATTAACTTAGGGCCTGAGAGGAAGAAGGGAGTCTCCCTTGATTGTTGGGCAAGAAATTCCTCCAAATATTCATGCCCACACTACTGTAAAGTGATGTCTTCAAGTTTTGTTTAACATTATCAAATAAGTAATGTATCCTTTATCCTCACTATGTTTCATATTGAATCAAAAGGGAGGACTTGAGGTCTGTCCCTTTTAGAATTTTTTTTTTTTTAAGATTTTTTATTTATTTATTTGACAGGCAGAGATCACAAGTAGGCAGAGAGGCAGGCAGAGAGAGGAGGAAGCAGGCTCCTTGCTGAGCAGAGAGCCCGATGCGGGGCTCGATCCCGGGACCCTGGGATCATGACCTGAGCCGAAGGCAGAGGCTTTAACCCACTGAGCCACCCAGGCACCCCCTTTTTAGAATATTTTATTGTTTGGTTCATTCCATGATTTCAACCTGTTGGTATCTTTTGGTCATCTCAGCTGCTTTAGTTACATTCTCAGTTTCTTCTTCGTAATACCTCTTGCAAATCATCCTTATTTTCATCCCCAATTCTAATGATAGTTTCTTTAAAAACTCAACACTCACCTACTACATGATTCTGCAGTTGCCCTGGTGGGCATTTACTCCAGGGGAATGAAGACAGAGTCACACAGAAACCTGTGCGCAAAGGAGCATTGCAGACTTATTGGTAATAGCCCAAAACTGGAAGGCACCCAGATGCCCTTCGACAGGTGAATGGGTAGACAGACCTGGTACATCCATACCATGGAATTCTCTCTGACAATAAAAAAGAATGAACAAGTGATCCAATGCAACAGACATAAATCTCCAGAGAGTTAGGCTGAGTGAAAAAAATCCAGTCTCAAAAGATTACGTACTGTCTGATTTTCGTTTATATAACATTCTTAAAATGACAACATTACGGACATGGAGAATAGATTAATGACTCCTGGTGGTGAAGGAGGGATAGGGGTGGGAGCAAAGTTGGGCGTGGTGACAGAAGGGCAACATGAGGGACTCTGTGGCGATGGCCGTGCTTAGGGTCCTGACTGTACCAGCGACAATATCTCAGTTGTGATGCTACACTGTGGTTTTGCGTGGTGGCACCACTGCGGGAAGTGAAGGAAGGGGACAGGGGGCCTCTCTGTACTATTTATCACAACTGCATGTTGCATCTACATTATCTCAAGGAAAATGTTTAATTAAAAATATATAATATATGGGTCTCTGGGTGGCTCAGTCTCCTGGGATCGAGCGCCGCATCGGGCTCTCTGCCCAGCGGGGAGCCTGCCTCCCCGCCTCTCTCTGCCTGTCTCTCTGCCTACTTGTGATCTCTGTCAAATAAATAAATAAAATATTTAAAAAATATATATAATATATACCAAAAAAATCCCAAAGATTGTGAATTTGTTCAGTCTTTGTGGAAAAAAAAATAGAGCTTAAGCCTACCTCTAGGATCCTTTTTTCCAGGTTTTGTTTTTTTTTTAATTTATGTACGCACTATGCATAGGGAACTGTGCCATAGGAGTATAAGTGGGTACACTAAATGCATTCCCAACTGATAGTAAACCACATGTTTAAAAAGCAAATAAATAAATAATTTTTCTACAAAGAAAAGTAATGGAATTCTGAGGAGTGATTTATTTTGGATGCTGGATTTTAGATAACACCTCTCTCTGGAAGCAAACTTTTAGCCGAAATCTAAAGTATGAAAAGAAACAAAGCACTTGAGGAGGTAAGGAGGGGAAATGAGCCCTGTAAATGAACACCCCAGGCTGTGAAAGAGATTGTTTCATTCCAAGGAGCTGAAACCCCCATGGCTGGAGCATGGAGCTTGGTGAGTCTCAGAGAGGGGGCTCGAGAGAAGTTGCCAGATGGACAAGGCCAGAGCGCACCAGATAGAAAGGAGGGTAGTTTGGAAAAAAGCTGGATTTTATGTTTTCAGTTATTTTTCAGTGCAGGGGGTGGGGGTCCATGGAGAGGTTTCAAGCAGGAGAATGAGAGGGTCTTGTTTAGAACTAAACAGTTGGGGGGCGCGGGGTTGGGCATGCGTGGCAGAGTGGAAACACCAAGACCAGTTCTGGAGTTTTTGTCAAAGTCCAGGGAGGTGTCATCTCCTCCTTGAACTAGAGTGGTGACAGCTGCAGAGATGAGACAGAGATGCTTTCTGGATCTGTTCTGAAGTTAGATGATGACTAATGATGATGATGATGATGTCAGGGTGGATGACAGCTCGGGTGAGGATGGCTAAAGCAGTCAATAAGAGTATCTCCCCAATACATGGATTGAGTAACCGGCTGGATTACCGTGCCGTGGGACATGTGGGAAATTAAGGGAAGAACAGATTTAGAGAAAATTCAAGAAGTCAGTTTTGGCATAGTTAAATGTGAGGTGCTATATACCATCTAAATCAAGATGCCAGTTTGCAATTGGATAAAACCACAAGAAGGATATGAAGGTTAGAGATAGAAATGTGCTAATTGTTAGCATCTGAATATATGAGAAGTGATAATATCACTTAGGGGTTGATGTAAACAGGGAAAAGGCATCTTGGGAAGGAGCCTTCGGGAACTCACTAGAAATCAGGTCTCTGGCGATGAGGTGGCATGTCAGCATGCAGGAGGAGGATGTAACTGAGAGTAAATGGAGGAAGAATGTCTAAGAGCATTTGGGGACGACTGGGTCACCCATATGGATGTCGAAGTGACTGCTTGGGTCCTAGTGAGCGACAAGACATTTTGAGGATGGAGAATGACTTTGAATCCATGCCACTGTCTTTAACGAACGAAGTGATGCACCCAAGTACGGCCAGTGCCAGCAGGCGGGGTGTGTCTGGAAGGGACCAGCCCCCCAAAGGGCCGGGGTAGACAGCTTTAGGAAACTATGGAATAGGCATCTGCCCTAGACTCCAGGACCAGAGAAATCTCCCACAAGAACAGCAGACTCACAAGCCGAGTCTTGAAGAATAGGTGGGTATTGTGGGGCCTGGAAAAGGGTAGAAAGAAAAACAGATCAAGTTATAAAATGCTTTGTACAACACGCAAAGCAGTTCGGACATGGTCCTGAGGGAAAAGCCAGCTCATGGTGATGCTGTATTTTTAAAGCATGACTTTGGCAGCCGTGAATGGGATTCTCCAAAGGAGACCCAGACGTAGAACAGGGACACAAGGGAGAAAACCCCTGTTGTGATCCAGGCACCAAAAACTGAGAATGTAAGGTAAGTGGCAGTCAGGTAGAGGAAGGGGTCGAGTCCATGGCTGTTTAGAAAGTTGAGGCAGCCAGGCTGTGGCTGAAAACGAGAGAGAGCTGAACATGATTGTGGGCTTTCTGCTGTGGGTAACCAACTGCATGAGATGGGCCACTGGAGGCCAAGGGCAGATTAGTGAAGGGGCGAGCCCATCACTCAGACTGGCCCAGCTGCCCCGAGCAGGTACCACCCAGATTCCCCGTGTGGGTGGGCGCGCCTCAGGCAATCTCTGTGTCTGCGTTTCTGGTTTCCTTGTGAATCAAGTGTAGGCATTGGAATGGAAGGATCTCTGCACTCCCTCCCATTCTAAAAAAAAAAAGAAAGAAAGAAAAAGAGAAAAAAGAACAAATTCTATTATTACCGTGGAACACGAAAGAAAAATAGCACAGTATCCCTGCAGTCAGATAATCTAGAGGCAGAATCCTCTTATCTCAAACAAGCCTGAACTTACTCATTTCTTGGCCAAATTTGACATGAATTGGCACCCTTCACTTTTTATGATGAGGCAGGTGCCCTACACTGCAATTCTTCTTTTGACTGTGTGCAGTTCCGGGCTACGTGCTCGGAAGTTAGGCGTGCCCTAAATGACAGAGCGTCCCAAGTACCTGGCGTTGGTACTGAGCTGAGAATGTGTTCCCTGATTCCCCTATGGAACAGCAGTCATTCTGAGCAAGCCAAGGGCATGAAATGGACTCATTGTTACCCTCCTTCTCCATTTCCATCCTCCCTCTGAGAATTTGCTATTGTAAATACAATTGTTGTAAACATAAACTGTCATATAGTTTGAGTATTTACCCCTGTTATTGGTACATCTTTTTAAACACATAAGCTTTTATTTCTATCTTAAGATGCTTGCCAGCGTCTTTTCCTAGAACCTCAAACTTTCGTATTTAAAGCTTCATTTGGTTCTTTCCGCCTGATGGTTAATAATAACAATAGTAAATAAAGCTAGATCCAGTCATTATCCTCGGTAACTTGCTCCGTATCCATAAATCAATAGCAGTGTTTTTCTCAATATTCTGTAATCTAATTCATGTTCTTTAAAACTCTCTTTGCATTCATGTTTAATTTCTTTAACATGTAAGTAGGCATCTGTGCTGCCGCGTGTGAAGTCTGAAGTCCAAATCAGGAACACCTCCTGTACTCTTCCTAGCACTAGTTTTGTAGTTTTATCAAAAAGCCATTAAGCTTGTTTACATAATTTGTGCTTTATAAAGCCCTGGGATTTAGCTGATCAAATTCTGTTATCCTCTATAATGGTAAAAGCTGTTCATGTCTTTTTAATCTAATATTTATAGAGAGCTTGTTACTCAAGTTCCTAAGCACTTGCACTCAGTAATATCATTTTATTTATTATTATGCTTCTCAGAAGTTTGAGTAGGAACAGCGTGGTGCGCATCGGTTCTGGTGGGAAGTATCGTGGACCTCCCCCACCGTTCCTGCTCGTGTACCCTACCCTCCAGCAAAGCAAAGAAAAGCAGTCTCTTCTCTAGCATATTCATTTTCTTGGCAGCTAACGATTTATTATCTCACCGTGAATGCCCGTCAGGGGTCTGCCACAGGTGAGCCCATCCCCTGCTCAGGGCCTCGAAGGCTGAAATGAAGGGGTCAGCGGGGCTGTGATCGCCTCTGAGGCTTAGGATCCTCTTCCGTGTTTATTTGGGTTGTTGGCAGAATCCATTTCCTTGTGGCTTTAAGCCTGAGGGTCCCATTTTCTGACTGGCTGTTGGCTGTAGATTGCTCTTAGCTTCTCGAGGCTGCTGAGGTCCCAGCGGTGAGTCCCTCCCACAGCCCGCCCATTGGTGGATCTCTCTGGTCTCCAGACTGTCTTTCAAGAGCTCACTTGATTAGGTCGTGCCTACCCAGGATAATTCCCTGTCTGATTAACTCAAGTTAACTGCATGGGGACCTTGCTTAATCTGCCAAAAATCTCTTTACCTTTGCCATACAGAGTGACCTACCTGCAGGAGAGACACCCAGCATATTCACCGATCTCCCATATTCAAGGAGTGGGGCTCATGTGGGGAGTGTAGGTACGTGGCGGGAATCTTGGGGGCCACCTTTGCACTCTTCTTACCACACCTCGCTCCATATACCTCTGTATAGTACTCATAATTCCAGCTACGTGTATCCTTACCTTCTGAGCAACAGTGCAACACTTAGTTTATAAAATATTTAGCCTTTTTTAATTATTTGTCTAAGGATTTTTAGTATATTGTTCAATATAGGAAATTCTGAAAATATGAAAAGCAAAATAATAATTGCTTACTAGCTACAGATACGAATTACTAACGTGTTAGGAAAGGTATCAGAAAGACTGTATTATAGAGTTGAAGCCACATTTACTATTGAGAGCAAACTGAGCATCAGCTCTATTCTAGGTAGATTACACACATTAATTCATCCATCATCCAGGACTTCACAACAACCCCACAGGGCAGATAATAATACCGGCTTCTCTTTTTTCTGGTTGAGGAAACTGAAGCTTAGAGATACTAGGTCCTGAGCCCCACAGCAAATCCCAGTAGGTTATGGAGATGGACGTCTTAGAATTGCGCGATTCAGAGCCAGAGTTCCTCATCACTGTGTGTGTATGTGTGTGTGTGTATGTGTACATGTACGTGTGTGCATGTTTATAGACATCCATCCCAACACTGGTCCTCATTTGGGATTCTGTAGTATGGTCTGTAATATGATCTCTGAAATGAGCACCTCTTACTCATATCTTTTCATTATCATCATCATCAAAACTTCCTTACCCAGCTCTAATTCATTATCTGTGGTTTGGACAGCATTTTTGTGGTAAACTATTTACTTCTTAATTGTCCAACTAATGCCTTGGGGTTTTTAATCAGAGAACACATTTTAAATGAAATCAGCATCTGAACCATTAGGTAATTATTATCAATTTCAGCTCTAAATTCAACTATGAGTTAATATAATTTTCTGAGAGCTTTATAGGCTAAATTGTGTATGTCCTGTCTACCTAGGTTAGTCATCCCTTAGGGTTTGAACCCGACTTTTAGGATAATTAAAATTCTTTCACCAATATCTAGTTACACTGTCAATGGAACATCTTACACTGAATCTAACAAAATCTGATGTGAGAATGTAACAAGATTGAATGGAATTGTATTGGGGATCATCCGTGATACTTACTTTGATTATAGTGCCTTATTCTTCCTTTTTTTTGGAAGGAAACCAGCTAGGAATGAGGACACACACGGCTCCCCTATTCTGTTAGGCTTATTAACATTCGCAGGCCAGGCGCTGCTATGCTTCCAATCCCTCGGTGTTCCCAGATGTCATGAACTATTTCTCTGATGAATTCATGGCCTAAAGTGTAAGCCTCAAAACACTGGCTTCTTCCGTTTTATTCCCTCTGCTCGTTTTATTTTTTCTCCTTACCCGCTTTTTCTCTCCCTCGTCTGTCTCCTGCCCCAGCACACCTCCTCTGTTGTTAACCCACACGCGGAATAGCTCTCCTCCTTGTCTTCTCCAGGCACATCTTCTCCTCTCCGCTGACCTCTCACAATCCGTCTTTGTTAAAAAACCTTTGTAATCACTCAGCAACTCCTGCCTCACGCGCTCAGCTATTTCAGTTCCTCACAATCAGTATAAATCTTTGAATTCAATTCTGTTCATACAGCTTCAATTGAAAATCTAGGAACCAACTCACTGATCAAACACAGCCTGAAAAGAGAGCTCTTCTCTGTAACTGATTACCCGCTTGCCCAAGACTCCCTTCTGGATTCATGCTCTTATTCCGCAGATGGCTTCACCAGCCAGGCTTTCTTTCAGATCTCTTCATTGTGTGTCAGTCATGGTGATAGGTTAATACTACAAAAGTTCTCAAATGGTGTTTGAACTGAAATCAAGGAAAGGAGAGGAAAGCTGTAAGAGCGGGGTGAGGCCCATGCCGTGGGATAGGGTCCAGAGGGACTGCAGGACGCCATGGAAAATCAAGAAGGAATGGCTGAAGAGTGGTAACCGGCCCCTCAGGGTCCTCTGGAGCCTCCAAAATGGCACCCCGCATGCAGAGGTGCCCACCTCCGAATACTTCCACACACCTACCTTGCCAGTGTTTGAAACACACTGCCTTCTGGTGCTCTGAAAGCAATGCCTTTGTCATGTGATCCGTCCTGTGCCTCCTCAGAAGCCAAGGCTCCCCGTTGTCTGTGGTGAGGCAGTGTTGGTGGTGCCTCTCACATCTGGGGTCTGAGACGCTCATCCAGTCCACTGTAATCAGCTCGTCTGTCAAGCAGGAAGGGGAGAGAAACACCTTGGAAAATCCAATTAAGGTCAGCTCATTGCTTTGTGATCAGAAACCAGAAGCACAAGAATCATTTCACGTCCACACTAGGAAATCCTCTCTTCTGCCTGGCTTAAAGCCATTACGTGTGGAGTCTCTCTCCAAACCCTTTGCCTTTTTCAGTTTTGTAGGTCACCTTTCATTCCTTCTGAGGAAATCTGTTTCCATACCAGAAGGTTCCTGGCAATTTAGTTGGGAGAATCTCATATAGAAGCTAATTTCTTTTTTCATATTATCTTGGTCTCACAGATGCAACCAAGAAAGTTAAAATAAACTGTGCCCCAGCTCCATGTTGCTAAAGTGGCAGATACTGGAATCCTATCTCCTGAGCTGACTTAAACTAGGAGCCCCGAAGCTCATCCGTGCCTACAAATGACCGCCACACGATGGCAGGTGTCCCGTCTGTGACGAGTGAGAAAGAACAGACTTGTCAAAAATGTCATTGCGTTTATGGACAGAAGACTCTGTTAGGGCTGACCTCCCTTCACATAATTATTGTCTCATATCCTGTTTTTTTTATTTTTTATTTTTTTAAAAGATTTTATTTGTTTATTTGACAGACAGAGATCACAAGTAGGCAGAGAGGCAGGCAGAGAGAGAGGGAGAAGCAGGCTCCCTGCTGAGCAGAGAGCCCGATGCGGGACTGGGTCCCAGGACCCTGGGATCATGACCTGAGCTGAAGGCAGAGGCCCCAACCCACTGAGCCACCCAGGCACCCTCATATCCTGTTTTTATTCCTATTTTTTGAACAAAGAAAATCAGCATTAAAAAGTGAGATTAGGCAAGAACTTGCTTCACCATCACCATTGCTTCCTCTTTGTCTGGCTCTACTTCTGCTTTATTCTCTCTTCCCTGCAACCATGCTGGCCCTTGCACCTCGAAGCTCTCTTGGTTGGGTGTAGCCTTCAGGCCGTGACAAGGCAGCATGCTGTGGGACCTCCAAGGAATGCCTTTGCGGGCAGGGGCATGGAGGTGAGGGCAGGAAGCTGCTCTGTGTATCCTGAGGCCAGTCAAGCACGGAATAGAGTCTGACCTATTCTGCTCGAAGTTCTTAAAAAACTAAATTCCTCACGGGCATCTCACTGATGTTTCCCCTTCTCCAGTCCAAACTGTTCGCTGTCTGTGTCTGGGGCATGCGTCATCATCGTGAAGCCTCGCCTCACCTCACCGCACCCCTGTCCTTGGGCTGACAGCTTCCTCATCTCTCCCTGCCCTAGATCTCCTGCATCCCACTCTCCCCGTCTCCCTCCTCCTGGTTTCTCTCTCTCCCTCCAGCACAGCACAGCCTTTGGTCACTTCATGACCCTTTAATGTGACCTACCCTTCTTTCGGGGGGTTAGAATATTTTTTTGTCCTAGGCTTTCTGAAATTTCACAACATGCCTTTCACCCTGGCAATGGCTTATACTTCTTTTTATTGCTCTGTTTTGTAATTTGGTCTCTTCTGATTTCTTTCTTCTCTCTAGACTGACTTTTCATCATGGCTTTCATCAAGGAGCTCTTTTTGTGTTCCTGGAAAGTTCCTTTTTGATGGTGTTCTAGCCTTGCTTTATGAATGCACACCTTTTCCTTGCCTCTTAAGGATAACAAGCATCTTCCTTTATTGTTTTCTTTTTCTAAATTTCTTAATTCTCATTTTTCTGGATTTTTTTTTCTGATTTCTAGAACCCTCAGCTTTCCTCAGGTTCTTAATAATTACTAGCTATGTGTTTGTTATTAAGAGTGACAAGTCTGGTTGCCTTTAGACTTTACTCTGGGGTAGAGGTGCCACGTGTCAGTAGAGGTGCGCCGTAGAGGTGGGGTAGAGGTGGGGTAGAGGTGGGGTAGAGGTGCGCCGTGGGTCTGCGCTGGCGTGCCCAGCGCAGACCCACGGGAGCGCTCTTGCCCTCGTGTAGTCACTAATAGGTCTCCTTTTACTCTCTCACATGCAGATTATGTGTGCATATATTATACACTCTCACTTTAATTTTTTTAATTTTTAAATACCTTAAATACCGGTGTTTATTCACCACCCTAACCTGGAAACCCTTTACTCACTTTTAATCCCCTAATTTAATACCAAGCAAATACGTTTTCAAAACATGACTTTAAAACCTGTAAATTTTAAATATTAATTCATGTTTCCCTTTTATTCAAAGGATGTCATCATTCTTAGTGCTTGTTACCGACTCTGTGGAAGAAGTTATGTGACAGATGCCTTCATCTATATTATTCCATTTATTCCTTAACAATAACCCCGAGAAATATTAGTGTTCTGATGCTGGTGACATGTGAGCCAAGATACAGATAGACTTTCATATTTTTAAACAGCCAACGAGTGTTTAAACACACGATTATCTATGGACGCTTCTATAGGGCAATTTACAAAAAGCTGTTTACTGAAAGAATATGGGTTTGAATGAGAGACTTGCTTACCTTTTAATGGCATAAATTTATCACTTTTTCCTTTTAATGGAATGAAACATTCTGAGAAACCCTCGCTCTTATAATTAAAGTAATGTAAATTATTAGTAGTAGTAGTATTTTAAAATTTTCTTCCCCTGGTTCTGATTTCTGCTTGACTAGAGTCTAGGCTGTGATCCAAGATGACTACTTTGTTCACTAATGAATCCAGCAGTGTCGTGTCGAGCGGGCACTAATAACTGCCCTGCTGTGAACAGACCTATGCTGCTTTGGCCCTTTGAGCAGATAGAATAGCAATAGTCGGAAATAAGCAGGTAAGCATGAGTAACTTTATCTAACTCGGTACTAGGTAGCAAGTGCGAGACAAGTCCACCCCTCCTACACTTAGAAGACAGATGTTTTATAGCAGTGGGCTCAGAAGCTGTCTGTGCACCCGTTCTGCAAGCTTGAAAGCCCAAGCTCTTTATCCCTTTACATGTTCTAGCTGCTCCGTATATGGACTTTGTTTAAGACCAAATATGAAAACATTCCAGAAGCAGGATTGAGTTTACTTTATAATTGGGGTCACACAACCAGAATCCTGTGATTCAGTGGATGAAGCAGAATGATTTAAAACTGCAGGGTGGCTCAGTGGGTTAAGCCGCTGCCTTCAGCTCAGGTCATGACCTCGGGGTCCTGGGATCGGGTCCCGCATCGGGATCTCTGCTCAGCAGCGAGCCTGCTTCTCCCTCTCTCACTCTGCTTGCCTCTCTGCCTACTTGTGATCTCTCTCTGTCAAATAAATAAATAAAATAAAATAAAAAAAAACTGCAGCCTCAGTCTCCATTATGAAGAATAAAAAAGTAAAGGTTTCCCTCAAGTTTACTCTTTGTCCTTCAGATGCAAGATTAGGGAGAGTCTCTAAATTATTTTCACCAATCACCTTTGGTGAATACCAGTAATTTCACCAATAAAAAATCCCAACCCCCCATAATGTAATTAGCAGCTCAGTGTATTTATGCTCCTTAACAGAATTATTAATTATTAACCGCACTTCCAGGCCAGCTTGAACAACATTTTCCTTTACATTTTGTCTTGCTCCTTTCTTCTTTCTTACGGCCTCATTTTCAGAGTCTTACAGAATGTTCTTCCTTGGTTAGAAGAAGAGAGATCTGATATGACTCTAACATATTAATGTAATACGTTTCCTCCTCCAGTGTATCTCCATTTCGAAAAGAATAACAAGAGGAATCCAAATATGGGGAAGATATTCTCAAACAAAGCACTTTCAATGCTCTTGAAATCATTCCTATCCATAGCCTCCGTCCTGCTTGTCTATACAGAAAATCAGGGTCCAAGTGATTTTTGAAAGGCTCTGTTATGTGAAGTTTTTGTTTGTTGAGAGCTAGCAAACTACCATTTTTACTAACTACTCTGTCTTACTTTTGTGTCAATATCGACCTTATAATAAGTCTTTCTTTTCTCCCTTCCCGTCACTATCCCATTCTACATACAAAAGCCAGAGGAAGGGGAGATTAGAGAAAAAAATTGAATTACATATTACATAGAAAATCACAAAGGAACTCATACTTATTCTCTGGAAAGATAATGAACCTGTTAGCATCATATTCCCAACACTTCCACTCTCCTCAAGTTCTGTCTTCTGTTTGAAAGCTCTAGATTCTATCTATTAGAGATTTGTATTCCCCATATATAATAATTTTTGGTACTTTGAAATCCTAATCTTCGTTCGTATTTGAAAGTAAAATATTCCCAACTCCCATATAACATGAAAGTAAAAGAGGAATAGTTATAGAGACTTAAAAGAGCAGATTAGAAAGAAGTTGGGTTTGGAAGAGATTTCCCCCATTTCAAGCCCTGGGCAGAAACCTCATAAAAAACATTTGGATGGACTGCCATGGTCCCATTGAGCATCTGACTCTGTTGCAATGTCATTAAAATGAATTTTTGGTGCCAGTTCAATTTGCCTGTAGCTCTACAGACATGGTCCTATTCATGTTGATTGTTCTCCCTTTCATAGTAGTGGGATGAAGAAAATAGGAAAACCATGTCCAAAAGTAGTCAATGTGTTATGGTTTTCTTTTTCAATGTTCCTGTCCCATGACTTTTTAATAGGCCTACAAGTCCATTAACGATGTTCCTTGATGATAATAATCATGCTTTAAAAGGAATGTTAATTTCTTGTGTCGTCGTGGGAAAATATTCAGTCTGCAAATGATTCCTAAAGCATAAAAATCATGCAAATTTTATAAGTATGCAAATCCCATTTCCTTTAACAAAATTACCAAAAAACCCCACATTTATTTATATCACAGAAGTATCATTTTTGACGTAAATATAACTCTTCCACCATTTGCCTTTCATAAACATGTTACCTTAACATCAAATTCCACTCTAAATTCTTAGTTTCTCACAGCAATTATTTAGGAATATTGAATATCTTTAATAAATATGCAGGAAAAAATTAGTTCTGAAATATCTTACAAATCTATCTCTTTTAACTTGATCTTTAAGTCAGCAGTTGGACTTCCCAGTTCCTTCAGTAGATCCTTAATTGATGTGGTTCATAATCCCTTTCTAATTCTGGTCATTAGCCTCTTTTTTATTTCAATTTGAATAACTATGATTTGATTAGCAGCAATTTTAATGGTCGCCGTAATAGTGGTCTTCCAGACATTAACAGAGTGTGAGTCATTTCCCACTCATATCAAGTGTCTATGTTTATTATTCTATGTTATCCCTTGGGTACAATTTTTAGAATTTTAATGTGTTTACCTAAGTTTATGTAATTGTTTACTCACTTAACTAGTATTTATTAGTGCATATTATGTGCTAGGCACGGGGGCTACAAAAGAAAACATATTAGACATAACATCTGCTTGTGGAGCTTGTAGTATTATAAATATGTATAAAATATTTCAAATCTAGCAGAGCATTATATGAGTAGCCAAGTTATTTCTATCTGAGACATTGAAATGAGAAAAAGTTATAAATTTATTCAGGTTAGTACATATACTAATTTATAGCAATTTCTTTTTTTTTTTAAGGTTTTTTATATATTTATTTGACAGACGGAGATCACAAGTAGGCAGAGAGACAGGCAGAGAGAGGAAGGGAAGCAGGCTCCCTGCTGAGCAGAGAGCCGGATGCGGGACTCGATCCCAGGATCCTGGGATCATGACCTGAGCTGAAGGCAGAGGCTTTAACCCACTGAGCCACCCAGGTGCCCCGATTTATAGCAATTTCTGATAGGTAAATCATTTATTGCCTTGTCGGAATTTCCCAAACTTTAGTGATTTGTTTACCATCTTCACAAGTTTTTCAAAGCCCACAGACCACCAATTAATTTATTTAAGAAGTATTTTTGTTTTTAATCAACTTCTGTTTTTTTAACTTATTCTCATCCAAAGCAACAATATCCATAAAATTTTGTGTTTAATACACTCTCTTTCTGCCTAATGTGCTGTTAAAGTACATTGCAGGCATAGAACAGAGCTAGTGTGATATGGTATTAGGCTTCTCCAAGTCTCAGGGGTACACACACTGGGAAATTCCGGCTTAACAAAGCCTTTGTACCTAGCTTAAAATCTTCTTTTTGTGAAACTATTAACTTATGTGGCCTTGGAGTGAAAATTGTAACTAGCACATTTTCAAAATCTACTACCTTATTTAAATCCGAGGAAGGCTTATGCATGAGGACTTTATTTTAAAGCGTGGATATTATAATTTGGTAGTAAACAGTAGCCCTGGATCCTCATCTGTTTGCCAGCAGTTGAGTCCTGTTGGCCCAGGTGTTCTTTACTACCCACATCTGATCTTCAGAGGTTCTCCTTCTGTCCTTCCAACCATAACTCGGATTTCCTATTTGATGAGCAATTACTATAATCTGTGTCTTTGTCCCAGAAGAATACAAGCTGCCCAGGACATTCTAGAGTGACCCCTGCTCCCAACCCTGCTAGTTCTTTACCCAGTACCGCCCTCCCTCTTCTCTCCTGCCGCCGTCCCCTTTACCAAACCTACCTGTGTACCAGGAAATGATTTGTAGACTTCCACAAAACTTTGAGCTAAAGAGAATCTTCATCACCTAGTCACACCCCATTTTACAAATAAGAGAACTGACGCTTATATTTTGACACTCTCAACTTAAATGCTGACATATATTTAAATCGGATTGGGCACATTCGTAGAATGAACCCCAATGATAAATTTTGAATACTTCCTAAAAACACTTGATATTGCTGTCTCTTTTTCAGTCAGCTTACAAAATGATTTTGCCTGTTACTGTCTTATTTGTGTATCCAGTCATTCATCGCCCACATTTTTAAGCCAGTAAACAACAACAATAATAAAGTTCTAATATTTAACAAACACATGCTGTGTGCTGGGCATTGTGCTTTACGTGCACAAACCTCTCATGAAGTGGGTTGTATTATTGTCCCCTTTGATGTGCGAGACAGGTTAGGCTAGGTAAATAACTGGCCTAAATTCCAAAATTATCAAGCGGTAGAGTGAAACCAGGTTTGTGTCACTTGGAAGGTCACTGCCTCTGTCACTTCATTATAGCCCCCACTTTATTCCTGGGGCCGTGCTAAAGCAATGAGACCCTGCAGATGTATAAGACACAAGGCTTAACTTTTTTTTTTTTTTAAGATTTTTTAAAAATTTATTTGAGAGGCAGAGATCACAAGTAGGCAGAGAGGCAGGTAGAGAGAGGGGGGTGAAGCAGGCTCCCTGCTGAGCAGAGAGCCCTATGTGAGACTTGATCCTAGGACCCTGAGATCATGACCTGAGCTGAAGGCAGAGGCTTAACCCACTGAGCCACCTAGGCACCCCAAGGCTCATCTGTAACAAGCCTTCACACTAGTTCAAGTGACTGAAGTAAAAATATCATTCGTCAGATTAAGATCTGGATAACTTTTGGCAATTGTCAAAATTGAAAGCTATCTTCATAGGAAAAAAATCCATGATCATTGATACATACTGTGACCCATGCTGTGGAGAGGCAGTTCCAGTGAGAACATTCCACATCACTTTGGGCAATGACAGAATCGCTGAAATAGGTTGGTAATATGGTAAAATGAGCTTGTAGTTTTGTTTCCCCTCTTGGAAGTAAGGACAACATGGAGCTTCTGGTCAACCAGAAAGAAGCCCATAAAGACAGATTCCAGCAGCTCAAAGCAAGCATGTAGGACTCCCCTAACAAAAAGATGGTGACATACCAGCAGGGGAACTTCCCCTTTTCCCATCTAAATCTGGGGAACAATCTTTAGCTCCAACTTCATAGCAACTCAACAGTGAGGACAGTGTTTCCAGTGACATGAGTGCTGTAAAAAGTATACATTATATACAAAGAAGAGACTTTACACATACTGGGAGCTCAATGAATAAATGCCTCACTGATTACAGAAAATACAATAAGAAAACACTGCCATTTAGATAAATAGTTATGAAAATACGTTTTTTTCTCCTTGTGATACAAAAGATGAATTAATATTTTTGGAGAAAAAGAAAGGTACTAATAATTGTTCATTGTAATTGTAGCTTGTTAAAAACAGAGGTTTATTGAAATTCTTAGCTAATAGACTTGTTACTTTTACAGAATTTTTATAGTTGCCTCAAGCTCCAAACAAGTGAGTGCATATCATTGACAACCAACTGTAATAATGCGAGTTGTGGTCCTGGAAATTAGTTTTGTGGCCTTGCTTCTTCACCTTGAAGAGGTTTCCACCAGCACTGTACGTTCTTAGTACAGGCGGCATTGAGAGATTACATTAAGTTGGTTATGGATCATACTGGATGGGTTCACTTTACTAAAATGTAATCTCATTTCAACCAATCTAAATCTGACAAAGTGTGCCATTGTCATGCTGTATAGACTCAGCAAGAGGTTACAAGAGATTGGAGGTTGGTTGAGACCCCGGACTCTGGCCATTGCAGATCCATTAATGTTATTTAGAAATATTGAATTAAATGATATATATGAAAATGTTTTTATACATTATATGCAGATACGGAACTATAGTACTTTGAAAAATACAAAACAAGTGTCATTAAACCTCTAGTTTTTACCACATATTCTGGGGTATCACAAGGAATAAATCATTCCCTCTAGGGATCCAGGAGTGGAGAGGGTCATTGTAACATTAGTGGTTTATATATCCTTGTCATCACAAGAGAAAAGAATAGCTAATTATCCTCATTTCTAGCTTCTCTTATTAATTATAGCTTCTTTCCACACTTTTCCTTATAGAATGTGAGTTTGTCTGGCCCCATTCTTTCTGAGCTAACCCATATCCTATCCTCGTTTTGCCACATATATTGAAGTAACTATAGCAGAAGCAACGAATATTCATCTCAACTTCATACAAGATAATTTTCACATCCATTTAACTGCTGGCTCCAATCCCCATAGCCTAGTTAATTGCTAGTGCTAATATCCTGTTTTTAAAAAAAATTGGTATGCAGGCAGAAAATGCATCAGTGTGTTCCTGGGAAATCAAACAGATACATCCCCAGGAAGTCTCATAAGGTGATGTTCATTACACTGGTGACATTATTATTGTCTGGAGACCTTCATCATTGAAGGTAAGGTGGTGAAGTGCTAGGAGGGCGACCCATTAACTAAAACTCAGTAGAATGGTGTATAAAACTAAAAATCAATTAATTTATAATGAGAAATAATTATCCTAATGCTCAAAAATGATTGCGGCTTCTCCCTATTGGCAATCCTACATAATCAGATAATTTGGGGGCTTGGAATCAGTACAGAAAGAATTACATAAATCACATGAATTGATGACATCGAGCTAAGCCTGTTTGTTGGAGAGTTTTACTATTTTGGTCTGTTGACTAAACTTCCTTCTCCTTGGATCATTTTTTGACAGCGGTCAACTTGTGCTTCTACAACTCTTTTTTCCCCAAACTTCCAAGGTTGAACAATACCATATTGATCTGTTCTTTTTTTTCCCCCCCTTTCCATATAAATGACATCAGAGTGAAGTTTCTGTATCGGTTGCAAAGTGTTTCAGGAGAGCTGGACTCTGAGGGTGAAGAAATTTGAGGGGTCCCTTACCCAGTTCATTACACTTCTTTTCCTTTATAAGGATGCATCAAAGTCATAGGAGTGAATGAAATTGAAAGTGCCCTTTTAAGATGTTTTATTTTTTCTTTCTTAGTGGTGCATAAAATAATAGTGTATCTTATAATCAATGGCCTCCTAAATTATCAAATGTGATAATGTATATTTTTAATGAATAGTCCATCTGTCTACATATATTGGCCATTTTAGAGATGTCTGTAAATTAGAAGCAAGATCTCTCTTTTGAGATGGACGAATCCTCCTTGAACTACTTCCCTGTAAAGGATGATGGTAGGCGAGCAGTCCTCTTATTCCAGAAGAGGGTATATGTAAGTGGTATTTTAAAATTCTGAGTTTGAAAATGGAAAGATTAAAGTTCTTTATTCATGAGGTGTAATAAAAGGCTATTCCATTACCATATGGTCAAGCCCGTGACATGGTTTGCATGTGAAAAATGGTAGAGAAATATAAATTTTTGTAAATGAGAAAGAGGAATCAAATGTTGTGTTTTAATCTGTAAATAGAATTTCCTGGAAGAGTAGATTGGCAGCGCCACTACTAGCTCTGTGAAAAATTCAAGGCTCCTTGCCTGTTCTCTGGTCTGGCAGATGCTCCCCGGAAAGAAGTGACAGCTTTGAAGAGGCTGAAGCAGGCATGCGCGTCTTTATGCTCAGGCAAGCTGCTCTGTTGGGGCTGCCTCGGTGGGACGGCCTCACAAGCCCTCTGGGGCCGCTTGGCAGCTCCTGGGCATGGGCAGCAAGGCTCGCCAGGACTACGTGTGGAGCTCATGAGGGGCGCGGCCCAGGGAGACCCTGACCTGACCTGGGTGACCTTCACTGAGAATCCCAGGGACTTGAATTTAATGTCATTTCCCCAAATGTCAGTTCCAGATCAGATGCAGATACAGTTGCATACTTGGGTGAATTAGCTTACCTAATTAAGGAAATTCATTAAATGGTAAAAATGTAAGTGTATATCCTTAGCTACTGTATTATTTTTATTTGCTGCTTTATTATTTAAAGCAACATATAAAATAAATATTATTACTATGACTTAGAAATAAAATAAGTGTTGAGCAATTATATAAATATGCAAAATTTCATATATACAGGAAATGATATATAAGTATGTTCTATATATTATATCATGACATAAAATTTATAATACTATATGATTTTAAATTATACATTAAAACGTTATATAATTATAATATAACTATACAGGTTATATAGTATAATTATATATGATTATATATACATATAATTTTGGGTATAAGTAAAATGTGTATATATATAAAATCACTCACCAAGTTATTTGTATAAATAAAATATGTGTAACATATAAATATAAGTATATAAATTATATATTATATTATAAATATATATTTAGAGAGAGAGAGAGAGCAGTAACTAGGTGTAGGTAAAAAGCAGAGATAATTTGAGGCCAAACTATGTATGCTTATGGT
Organism: Taxidea taxus jeffersonii; assembly: GCA_003697995.1. Lineage (NCBI taxonomy): Eukaryota > Metazoa > Chordata > Mammalia > Carnivora > Mustelidae > Taxidea > Taxidea taxus. The sequence goes on along the minus strand of ML104031.1, from coordinate 208,868 downwards.
CTTTTGTCCTTAATTAGGTTAGGTTTGAATTTATTATAATTGAATATATTCTTAATTTATTTTCTATGAAAGTCTTCTTGTATTTTACTCCTCTGAAGGCATAGAGAGAGAGGAAGAAAGCAAGAATAGGAGGGAAATGGGGTAAAGAATGAGGCAGAAATGTAACAGAGACCCATAGCACAACCTGTGTGTGTGTGTGTGTGTGTGTGTGTGTGTGTGTGTGTTGGGCTGGTCATACAGTTGTGCGTGTATCCCCTGCACGAGGGCAGCCAGACTAGTGAGTCAAAGCTAAACTCAGTCCGTGCTCCACTCAGAAGCTACAGGCCCTGGCTCACAACTGCATTCATGAAGTAAAGGGCACCTTTATCTTATTCGCACAAAGGCACCATATGGGCTATCTCAGCCCGAGTGGTAGAAACACACTTTTCCCGTCCAGGCAACATAGAGTCGAAAATTGTACCCACAGAAATTCAAGCTGTTGTGTTAATCATTACCTTTTCCAGGCACTGTCTTCTAAAATCCAGTGGTTTAGTCTTCTAAAATCCAAAGTAGTTTAATTGGCACTTTTTTTGGTAATTAGAGTAGGCCCTGGCAACATAAGGAAGCAAAGGAATCTGGACAGAGGACTTGCCAAGAAAGTGGTAAGAAGAAGAGGTGAGAGGGGCTGAAAGCTGACTCACCTACTTCTTCAGGGTCACCTGAACACCCAGGGTGTCTGGGTCATGACTAGCCCTTACCAAATCCCCCTCAGTTTGTGTTTAATACGTAGAGTATTAAAGGGTCAACATTTGAGAAAGCGCTGTGATTAAAACGTTCATAGAATCTTCTCAGTTCAGATGTGATGTTGGGACCAGACTCAGGCTGGAGCTCATATGACCACTGACAATGTCACCTGCTTATGTCAAGAGAAGTTTCATACCTATCTCTGCTGTTGCCACCATGAAGTCGGTGAGCCTTCCTCCATGTGCAGTTCCGCAGGCGGTTGATGAAGACAAGAGAATTCCCAGTCTGGGTTCCACCTGGCTGCTTATGCCTACATTTTAGTGTATTTTTAAAAATTTCTCAGCTTCGTCTTTTTACTTGATACAGTTTGGACTCTGTGTAACCCTAAAAAGCCCCTAAACTCTGTGTTCGAACATAGACTGTGGAGAGCCAGATGTACAGACTTGCAAGTATTCCATCGAGGAGTGATTCATCTAAAACCAACAGTGAAGACTGATTGATACATGGCGAAGTGTTGCCAGTATATTCTTCACTGTCCACCTCGCTCTTGAAGATAAGAAAGACTTTTAAAGACAAATAAGACTCTTAGTGGTATTTCACGTGGAACCTCATGATAGAGAACTCAATAAATTTGGACACTGTAGGATTTGTTTGTAATTATCTTACAGTCCTTTTTTGTGTTTCTTCCCCTTCACAGAAGAATTGGAGGAGAAAACAGCATTATTCAAAAGTATATATATCAGGAGTGAGAAGCCTTAAACTGTATTTCTCTGCTTTCTAAATAACTATGAGACTATGGACAAATCAGTTTGCCTTCCTGGGCCTCTGTTTTCTTATTTATAAAATGAGACATTGAAGTAGTCAAATTTAAACTCACATAAATGTACCATAATGGTAATGTGGAAAATAATGAGTTACTCAGAACTATCTCTGAATCAAAACATGGGATTATTTTATAAACTGTAGGACTACCTTGTAGAGTCTCAGAATTTCTTCATTGAAAAGAGAAAGAGAAACCAGAGAGTCACTAGATATATTTAGAGCCTCCTTAGTCTAAGGGAGCCAGTCACACTACCTAAAGGAAAAGAGGAATATTTTATAAGGACTCCGGTGTGCTTACGAAGGACCAGAGCTACAACCAGACCCAGCATCAGGACTTAAGAACTGACATACTCAGTAGGGACCAGTTATTGTTTCCAGAACCCAATTCCATATCTGAAGACAGTCCATATCTGAAGACAATCAACTTGACCCTGCTTGGGTCAGGATTCTCTTCTCAGGAAAGTCAGCATAACCAGATCACTGGGGCAGTCTAGACAAATATCTCAAAAGGCCATCTATGAGGAGATAATTCTCAAACAAGAAACTACAGTGGAGACAGATGTACTGGAATCTGTCAACAAGAGTGCCTCTTCCTCACCCCTTCCAGCTATAGTATCCTAAAGATTTGAGTATTTAAATGTATAAAAAAATACTGCCCTAGGTTTTAATTCTTGGCTACCCAAGAAAATCATCAATCCGTAAGTTACTTTCTTCTCTGTATTGATACAGTAATTAGAACCAAGGCAATCAGATGTGCCATTATGTTCTTTCCCCACATCATAGCACCAGGCAATAATGGAGGGCCAGCTGGGCCAGCCCGGTGCTTCACACGCTCTGAGCTTCTTCAGGCAACTGACATTTATGGGAGCTACGGTATGGCATCAGTAATTCACGGGACCTCATGACAAGTGCTGGCAAGCAGCTGTTCTATAGACAGGGGCCTCATCACTTACTCATGTTTGAGACATTTTTACTGGTTCATTGCCTTACTTTAAAGCTTCTTTAATTGTAGGGATGCTACAAAAAGAATGCAGCAGCTAGCAATTAGATCAAGAACACCACTCTGCATCATAAGTGGGTAGGTGGATCACTTACTTCATGGAGGGGGTAATTGGCTTTTGAATCCCTAAATGCATGTTTGGCCACCAAAACCTAATGTTTCAAATAATCCATTTATTTCTGTTCAACATTTACCTCTACGGTGAACTGGAAACAAATCTCACTACTACCTTATTTGATAGAACCACAGACCTTTAGAATTGAGTGGCTTCTTAGAAATGATCAAGTCCTTACTCTATACTTTGTTAAAGAAGTAAATGTCTAGAGAACTAAAGTAAATGTCCCAAAATCACACAGCTGGTTCTTAAAAGTGCAGAAACTAGAGGTCAAGTTTGATGAAACTTGTGCATGCACACACCGACCCCCAACACACACACACACACACACACACACACACACACACACACACAGTATTAGATCATCCATAATCCCTGGTCATACTCTCATTATCCATCACTAACTAATCACCTTTCATTTAATAACAATATAGTAAGGTCCTGCAAACCCATCATGCCCCCAAAGAGCTAGGACATTGGCAATAATATACGCAACTAATGATCCTTCAAATTCCATGCCTCGCCCCCGACGCACAGGTAACCCTCAACCTGAATTGTGCATTTCCTTCATGCCCTTTGTATAGTTTTCTTGCATGTACATGTAATCCTTAAAGGCATTTCCAAATTTTCCATTCACGAAAAGCATATCACGCTGTGTATAACTTAATATTATCCGTAAGGCCCATCCACGTTGCGTATGCCCTACTAGAGTGACGTTTTTACTCCCCCATTAGCAGGCTTTTGGAGCGTCTAAGTTTTCCTGCTGTGAGCGCACTGCTCACAGTGCTGCTGTGAATATTCCTGTGAGCGTTTCTTGTTCTAAAGGTACAAGAGCTTCTCGGGGGTGAACAGCACGAGCTGCTAGGGTGAGCAACTACATATGTGATTAGCTCTGCAATGACGAATTACATCCCAAACTGGGGGCCCCGGTGCACACTCCCAAGAGCAAAGCCTTGCGGGTGGTGTCTCTCCCGGGGTCAGAAAGCTTCTCCTATGGGGTGCCTGGGTGGCTCAGTGGGTTAAAGCCTCTGCCTTCGGCTCAGGTCATGATCCCAGGATCCTGGGATGGAGCCCCACATCAGGCTCTCTGCTTGCTGGGGAGCCTGCTTCCTCCTCTGTCTCTCTGCCTGCCTCTCTGCCTACTTGTGATCTCTGTCTGTCAAATAAATAAAATCTTAAAAAAAAAAAAAAAAGAAAGAAAGCTTCTCCTGTAAAGGGCTAAGCAGGATATGCTTTGGGCTTTGCGGGCCACAAACAGCCTCCGTGGCAGTTACCTAGCTCTGCCGCTGTAGGAACCGTGTAAATGAACCATGTAAATGAACATCTCTTGTTTTAGAGGCACTGACGCTGGAATTCCATGAGCTCTTCCCGTTACAAAGTACTATTCTTCCGCTTTCTCCCCCACCATTTCCAAGTGGGAAAACCCTTCTAACTCTGGGGGTCGTACAAAAGCAGGTGGCAGGCTATTAACATCTCCACTTCCTTCCTTCCTCTCCAGCCTCCTCCTCGTCTGGGGGCGCTGATTCATTAAAAAGTTATCGATCTCCTGTAATGTGTCATGCGCGGTTTCGGATACTAAGGGTTCTGTTAATGAATGAAATATGTAAGGATCAAAGGGTGGTAGGCATTATTGAGATAAATCAAGGGAGGTGAAGGTTGATGATAGGAGGTGATGTTTAGACAGAAAGGTCAGGAAAGGCCTCCCTGGTGGGACGACATGTGAGCTGAGCCCTTATTTTTAAATGAGGGATTGGGACATGCAAATATCTGAAAGGAAACTGTTTCAGTGAGAGAGAACAGCAAATCTGTACCCCTCCCCTGAGCTGCACGTTGTAGTTTGAATGTCATGCTGACAGTGTCTTCCCAAAAGTGCCATAGCTCCTCTGACTCTCGTTGGCCAATCTGAACGCCCCAGCCACTGCAGTCCCGCCTTGCCTGTGTGGGCGAAAGGCATCTCTCTTCACCTGTCACCAAATCAGAACCCTCTAAGTTTTCTTGTCCCTCCCCTCCCCCTTTACTGCAAATATCTGCTTAGTCAACAAGTACTTTCACTTCTGTTTGCTTAGTATCTCTCTTAGCTTGCTTAGGCCATAGTGACAAAATACCTCAGACTGGGCAACTGAAAGGGCAGAGTCATTTGCTCACAGTTCTGAGGCTGGAAGCCCATGACCAAGGCCAGCAGGGTTGGATTCTTCTGAGGCCTCTCTCCCTGGCTTGCAGATGGCTGCCTTCCCTTCGTGTCCCTGCATGGTCTTGTCTTGGGATGTGCACATGATGGTGTCTTCCTCTCTTCTCACAAGGACGCCAGTCATATTGGATCAGGGCCCACCTGTATGACCTCATTTTGCCTTAATTATGTGAGTCTTGGAAGGCCCTATCTCCAATTACAGGCACATTCTGAGGCCGCAGGGGTTAGGGCTTTAGCATATGAATTTTAAAGGGACACAATTCAGCTCGTAACAGTATCTTCCAATTTAATCTCCCTTTTTGATGTCATTTTCTTACTTAAGGTCCCTCTCTTTTCATTTATGTTTATTGGTTCCCTAATTTTGGTCTATATGCTTATGATCAGTTCTCCCCAAAGTTAGCAGAATAATCCTGCAAAAATGTAAACTTGATCATGTTTTGTTCTGCTTGAATCCTTCACTGGTTCCCCGACAATCATGAGGATAGTGTCCACCAGCATATCGGGTGCGCAAGGAACTGCTCCCATCCATGCAGCTGGTCCTCTCCAGCCACATAAACTGTCCCCCTCTCAGGTACAGCAAGAGTAGACCCCTGGCAGCTCAGGGCCTTTGCAGATGCTCTTTGCCTGAAATCCCACCTCTGTTCTAATCAAGTCTTTTCGCGTGATTAACTGATAGATTCCAAAAAGTACAGGTCAACCATCATTTTCAAAATTGTCTAAGTTAGCTGGTCCTCCTGTGGGCCCTCCGACCATCACAGTTTCTTTCCCCAGCGGGAGACAGTACAATTATTTCTGCCCTGAAATGTGAGGACTGTGTGAGCAGAGACTGGGTCTTGATTGAGACTTGGATCTTCAGTACAGCCAAGTGCCTGCCCCTCTTCGGCAATGAGTACTTGACATACAAGTGAATGAATACGTGAATGAATACAAAGATTAGCTAGAAAGAATATTTTTGTATATTACTTCAATACTCTAATGCCATTACTTTTTTAAAGATTTATTTATTTATGTATTGAGAGAGAGCGAGAGAGAGGTAGCAAGAGATAGAACACGAGAGGGGGTTGGGGTAGAGGGAGACACAGGCTCCCTACTGAGCAAGGAGCCCAACTGGGGGCTCCACCCAGGACCCTGGGATCATGACCCAAGCCGAAGGCAGAGGCTTAGCCGACTGAGCCGCCAGGTGCCCCTCTCTAATGCCAGTATTATGAAGGTAATCCTAGTCAAAAATAAACCTTTAGGAAAAAAATTTTAAAAAATAAGCCATTAGGTTTTGCTAAGCCAAACACGACTACCAAATGGCGTACATGGTATAATTATGACTGTCTGTGGAGTATCCAGACATTGAAGATTAATAACCACTAATTAAAAGTGGTTGTGTTCTATTACAGGTGATGAGTCTGTATGTAATTTATTTCCTTTTTCCTACTTGTCCTGCATTTTTCAAGCAGCCTTAGTTCTATGAAATGTCCCATGACACTTTACTCATGTTACTAAACTTACCACCTTTTTCTCAACATTCTCAAATCGTATTGCCCTTTACATTTCACTGCCTAAAAAATAAAAAGTGGTATCTGAAACAAATCATTTGACCACAAATCCACATTTTCATGGGAACTGAAATAAAATGCATAACAAACAAGGTTTGGAGGATAAACTTCTCCAGCCACTGTGAAATTTCCATTACGCCCTTCATAACTTCTCCGGGTCTTGGCCCCAAGGACAAATGAACAGTCTAATCTTTGATCAAGGGTTACTTCAAGTTAAAATTATCTGCTGTTCTAGAGAAACCCTTCCAAACGGTCGCACCCCATTGCTACGAAGGTGAGAGTCCTTCCCGTGGTTCACATATTGCATAGCTGCAGGATACAACGCAAGGACTTGGAGAAGAGATTAAACCCCTCTCAAAACATTATTTCCATTAAAATGACATCATACCGAGCATTATGGCCAAAATATTTGCAGTTTTTTGCAGCCCTAGCAAAACAAACATTGCCCTTGAGGTAACCTTGCAGAATAACTTTTACTTAGGAGAAATGCAGAAGGCATTTCCCTTTAGGGAAAGGATAAAATAATCATTGTTTGGTTTCTGGGAGCCTTCCCTCTGATCTTCCACGTGCTGATTATCTCCACGGCTGGATAATAGAGCCACAGAGTTTCAGAGATAGAAGGAATCATATAGATCATCTTGTATATATGGCCTCATTTACAGTTGAGGGAATTGAAGCCCAGAGGAGCCCAGGGAACATGGCAAATGACTCGATCTCCTTCCTCTGAGAGGCCTCAGAAGTGAATCTCTGGCTACGGGGCCCGCCTCCGTTATTAACTTCAGTTAATTCAGTTAATTCAGTCTTTCGCCTGCAGACTCTGTGGTCAGAAGACCTGGGTCCATACCCCTGCTGCCACAAAGCCGTGTGATCTCAGGGAGATTATTTTGTCTTTAAACCTTCTACTTCCTCAGTTGTAAACTACTAATTTGAAAGGACCTCTCGTGTAACGTTGCATTAGGATTAAATGTGAAATTTGCTAGAAACTAGGTTCATAAATAATACTGGTGTCAGCTTTTGTGCCTGCTGTCATGTTTCTGCATGGAGTCCCACTAGCTGAGCTAAGGCATTCTGGAAGAGCAAGATTTCAGAGTTTATGAAGACAGTGACTTTATCACTTTTGCCTCACACTGCTTGCTATGTATCTAGCTTCGATATCCCTGTTTCTTCAGATTTTGGAGACTGACAGGGGAAGAAGAGGGCCTAAAACCACAACAGTCGCTGGCACTTAGTGAGTGCTTGGTCTGTGACTGCTTCTCTCGAAAGTGTTTTCATGCATTTTCCCATTCAGCAGGTACTGTGATAACCCCTTTTTCACAGTGAGAGACCAAGGGATTGCTTTAGACATGTTAAAGAATTGCTTTATTACCACCTTCCAGATTGCTCTGTCATGAGACAAGAGGATCTGCCAGCCCTGGTGTCTCCCTCCCGGAAGACCACTTCCGGAGCTGACAGTGGCTTTTCTGGTGGCGGAAGAGGTCCCTACCTGTTCTCTGACTATCAAATCCCACATCTCACCAAACGCCCCAGTGAGCAAGGTTTTCTGGAGCAAAAAGGCAGCCTTTGATGAGGGGCTTAACTACCTACTATACATTAACCCACATCAGGTATAAGGATTTCTTAGTGATGCTCCTGGAGCAAGGATATGCTTTGAAATACCATCTGATGTGTTTCCTTTCTAGGCCATTCCCCTCTCCCTCCCTCCTCTGCACTTGCCAAGGCATTCAGCAAGGCTTGTCACTAGGTCCTGGTGTCCCAGGGAAGGGAGAGCGCACCGATCACTGGAACGGAGAGTTAGTACTCACTTTTGAGCTTCAAATTAGGCTTTTAGAAACTCTTAGCAAGAGAGTAATTTTAAAAGAAGAAACCGTTTTTCTCAAACTTCTAAAGCTAGGTTTTATCACATTCAAAACAGATTAAAGTGTGCTTTTGAGTGAAAAAGAATCTGATTAAAAAACAAATTCTTGCCACACAACAAGGATGGAAAAAAAGAAACTTTTCTGTCGAAGGTGTGTGAAAAAGAGGAAAGAAGAAGAAAAATAATGTGGAAAGGAAAGAGAAATGGCAGAAAGGAGATTGGGGTGTGAAAGAGAGAGAGTAGAAACAGCCAACCCCCCCTCCCCCCGCCCCACCTCTGCATGATGTGGAGATCCAGGGCGTGGGGAGTACGGGAGCTACCACTTGGTTGGAAGGGAACCAGCAGAGGGAGCAAGGTCGGATCTGAGAGAAGTTCCCCATGAGTCCCTTTAAATCAAAGACTGTTAATATGCCTATCAGCGTTCGCTCTCCTTAATCTGCAGGACACTCTCCTCTCCATGGTCAGGATGCTTGTTACACATCCTCATCTTAACTTTGGGACTCGGGAACCCCGATCTCTATTTATCATCTCTTAACCTTAGCTTTCAAATGATTCACCAATGTATGCATGCAATTGTATTGTTATGCCTTATTTTCCAGTCTCCAAAGAAGCATCGTTTTTTGGAAATGCGATGCGGGTCTGGGCATGAATATTACTCTACTCGATATGTAAGTTATACTTACGAATTTAAAAAGTTTCCCGATTTTTATAGGGACACTTAGAAACCTTAGGTGGCTTGAAATATTCCCTACTGATGTGCATCATCTCATCTGAAATAATGTATTCGATGGAAGCAAATGATCTGCTGAAGAGTATTCTTCATCTTAATAACTTGCAGCCTTATCTCATTCCTCAGGTGCTTTTCCAGTTACCGCCAGCACTCGATCGCTTGAGCACACCGCACTTTACCTGATTGGCTCTTGCGGTGGGCTTACCCTTCTGCCTTCTTACCTGTCCTGAGACCCTCCTCAGAAGTTGAAGTTGCTGAGGCTGGAGTAGAGAAGGTAGAGAGGGAGCATGGAATACGGACAAGCCACATCCGGCTGTTAGAATCTCACAAGATCCCCTTGACCTCAGTCTCCCTTGAAGCCTCTGACAGCCTGAGTCCCCAGACCTTGTCCGGGCTCATCTTGCTCTTTCTAAACCTTTGCCCTCACTTACCTCATTAGTTTCCATGGCACTGAATACAGTCGACATGCTACCCTACAAACAGCCACATCTCCAGCTGTGACCTTCCTTCTATGCCCCAGATGTTGATATCTAATTGTTTACTTGATAGAAGCATTAACTGTCACTTGAGCATCTCAAGTCTGGCTTGTTAAAAATGGAACTTTCGATCACTCCACCAGCAAAAATATGTTCTTCCATTTACCTGTTGTTTAAGCCAGAAAGCTGGCTGACAATCATCCTACATACATTTTTCCCTCCCTCTCTCTCTCTTCCTCTCCCCCTCTCCCTCTCTCCCTCCCTCCTTCTCTCCTCCACCCCTCTCTCCCCTATCTACCTTATCGAACCCATCGGTAATAATTTCTATTTGGGGGGACACCTGGGTGGCTCAGTCAGTGAAGCATCTGCTTTCAGCTCAGGTCCTGATCCCAGGGTCCTGGGATGGAGTCCCACACCTGGCTCCCTGCTCAGCGGGGAGCCTCCTTCTCCCCCTGCCTGTTCTGCCTGCCCCTCCCCCTTCTTGTATGCTCTCTCTCTGGCCAATAAGCAAAATCTTTTTTTTAAATAATTTCTATTTTTTTCTATCAAATGTATCTCAAACTCATTCATTGTATTTCCATTGCCAGCGCACTAATTCTTGGAACCATCATCTTTACTCAGGCTACACATTACCTGTCTGCTCCCGCTCCCATCAGCTCTAACCTGTTCTTCAAATAACAGCCAGAGTGATCTTTTAAAAACAGAAATTGGATTCTGTTGCTTCCCTGCGTGGGAACTTTCCATGCTTTCCCTCCTGCTTTGCACCTTCCTCAGGGCCTCACCCTGCACAGAAGGGCTCCCCAGCCTGACCCCACCCGCCCGGTCTGCTTCCTGAGACCACCGAGTTCTTTTTCACCTTACAACCTGTGAACCATTTGCTACATCTGCCTGCAACTTTCCCTCTTCCACCCTTGCCCCCCCAGCTCCCCTCCATGCTCATCTCCCACCACCAGCTCTTTCATCTTGTAGGGCCTGTTGAAGTGGCAGTTCATCAGAGGCTGCCCCTGCTCACCCTGACGGCTTCCTTCCTGTGAGTGTTTAACACGACTGTTTATTCAAATCGCCTGTCCCATTGAGTTTTTATTTTTATTTTTTCTATGTTATCTCTGTTACAGTCTCTGGAGGTCAAGGCCGGGTCTGTTGTATTCACCAGGAACAAGCTTATGGGCTGGGGCCCAGAGTAAGTGGGGCATGTTTATTGAATGAGTGTTTATTGAATTTAGTGAATGAATGAGTGAATGCATGAATGAATAGATGCACTTTGGTGATGCCCACTGATACCATACGAGTTAAATAGGAAATACTTACCAAAACAAGCTCATCTCAGAGAAGTACCTTTTCCAGATTTAAATCTCCTTTCAGTCCTCACCCCTGCACACACACACACACACACACACACACGCACCCCACCCCACCACCACCACAGAACCCACATTCCTTAATAAACAGTTGGGGCTGTTCTCTGCAAAACTGGGAACTTCTAATTTGCAAACTTGACTTTTAATGGCAGTTCAGAAGTATTTGTCCGGGGATCTAATCTGATGATTATTTCTTCCAGGCCTTGAGGCAAAGGGCTTTAGGCCCTTCACTAAGTACCTGTGTCCTGCCCCAGTCAGTGACACCATGTGGTCCGGTGTGGAATGTTTATCTAGAATAATACCTGAGGATTTTCAGTCCTGGACATTGCTAGCAACAGTAGCTCAGGCAAATACCAGAATTGCTGGGGCCTCCCTAGGATGGTGCGGAGGTGAGAGGCAGTGCGGGGAACCACGTACATCATGGACTGGGAGAGAGGAATTCTAAAGATCATTAACTGTATCAGCAGAGGAGGCAAGAGGCATTGCAAGCCCCTGTGGGGTGATTGTGGTTGCCGATCTGCTTGGCCCCTGAGATCGGCACTGTGTATAAAGCACATCCTTTCCACTCAGTGTCCCATCTGGAGGCATCCCCAACATTGTAGGCTGTTGTTATCAGTGCACGAGTCCCAGGCTGTGAGCTTGTAAAGGATATCTGCTGTGTCTTTTTCCTGTGTTTAGCACCACACTAGATAAAATGAACTGTCCACAGATAAGGCAATGTTGTAAAGGTGCCTCCACTGCTTGCCTCTTCTACCTAGAATACAGAAAGGGTGTTAAACACTTGCACAGCACAAAGAGGTGACTGATAGCTATAACCAAGGACCCCACAAAGCGGTGGGTGGCTGAAAACAAGAGCAATCGGTTTTCTCATAGTCTTGGAGGCCGTAGATCTGATATCAAGGTGGCCACAGGGCCATGTGCCCTCTGAAGGCTCAAAAGAAACTTTTTCTTACCTCTTCATCTTCTGGTGATTGTAGTCTTCGGTGTTCCTTGGCTTGTAGTTACCTTATTCCAAAGTCTGTCTCATTGTCACGTGGTGTTATGTCTGTGTGTCTACATTCCCCATTTTAGAGGACACCAGTCATTGGATTTGGACCCATCCCAATTCAGTTTGACTTCATCTAAAGTTGATTATGTCTGCAAAGACCCTATTTTTCAATAAGGTCACATTTACACATTCTGGGTAGATACGAATTTTGCGAGAACGACTCTTCAGCCCAGTACAGTAGGTTCACTTGGATTCACATATATCAGATAATACCTTGATAGTTGTTTTTGAGTTGTATTTGACAACAACCTTATGCTTACAACAGTAGAGGAAATAACTAAATTGGAGAATTTAAGCAGACCTGTACAAAAAACGCACATTCTTTCTGCATGCAGGAAACAGGAACAGATCCCGGGCTTGGATGTGATAAGTCCTGCTCCATCATCCTCCACTGATTTGTCCCCTTGCTTGGTCACTCCTTTGGACGTGTCATCTGTCAGCTTCGTTCTAGGAGGTTCACACATTCCTACCAAGCTAGGTGTTCTTCTCCTTTTTTTTTTCCTTCTTTCTCACTTGTTACTTTTGTGGAGGGGTCAGTATCCTTCTTCCATAAAGGGCCACAGAGTGAATACTCAGGTTTTGTGGGCCAGCAGTGGCCAGAGGCAGTGTGTCAACAAATCAGCATGGCTGTGTTTGAGTAAGACCTCATTTATGGATGCACATGTGTGCATTTTATATAAATTCCGTGAAATATTACTCTTCTTCTGATTTTTCTACCCATTTAAGACTGTAATGAGCATGTCCACCTTGAGGACTGTGTAAAAAGGAGGTGGGCCAGTTTCCGGTCCTCGCCAGGTCTTAGTCCTTCTCTCAGGTGATCTATCTGCCTTCACCTCATCTTGTCTAGCTCGGAGCATGTTCTGCACACTGTAAAATGCTCCACGTCTCTTTTCTCCCCACTTTCTGTCCTTTCCATGTCTTCCTTCCTTCCTTCCTCCTGTGTGCACTTGCACGCTCTCTCCACCCCTCCCGCTCATCACTATGTTTCCAAACTAAATACCCACTGCCTTTAAGTTATATTTGATATTTGCACATTAATTACGTTAACCATTTCCCATTTTCTAAAAATTGAGGGTTAATGATAATAAGTCATGGGAATATTCATGAGATGGCCATCCCCTTATTCAAGATAAGAAATAAGCTTTAAAATCCCTACATAAAATGAATACAAATTGTAATCATCCCTTGGTTATTGTTTGAAGCATGTGTTTTCTCTGCTGAGTGATCAGCCTGCAAACATATCCAAAATGAGAACACCATACAGAGTCCTGGGTGCCCATTACACGGCTTCTACAAGTCGCCAATAATATCTGATTTCGTTTCATTTGTGTCTGTCCCTCCCACCTTGGAATACTTGGAAGCAAGTCACAGACCTCAGTGATATTTTAGCCTGTATCTATTAAAGATCATGGTTCTTTTTTAAAAAGCATATCTACAATCATATTATCATAGCTGAAAAACAATCATAATTTACTATCTTTAAATATCTAGTGTTCATTTTCCCCAGTTGTTTCATGTTTGGGCAGCCTCCATTTCATGGGTCCCAATATATGAATTAACTTTATCATGCCCAGTATGACTTAATACTGAGCACCTGTATCAGGTACTCTGTTAGACAATAAGGATTAAGCAATGGCAGTGATGCCCTCTTTGCCCTCACTGACCTAACAAGGTTGTGGCTACAAAAAAAAAAAAAAAAAAAAGTTACAGATATGATATGAGAAATGCGAAGCCACTGGTAAACATAGATTTTTAGGGGAGCTGATGGAGATGGATGGACATCTAACTTGAACTTGGTATGGTACTGGGGCTTGGGCAGTAAATTCTGCCAAGTGCTTAACATTCAAACCCTGATGGACTGAGATGAGCTTGGGCAGGCAGCAGTGTTCCTGGCACAGGGCAGAATTTGCTGCGATGAGACTAAACCTAGGATTTAGGAAACTCCACAGAGAATCATTTTTAAAAAGTGAAATCACCAAATGCGTTTGTACTTCTGTTAAAATTAAAGTGAGAACACCAATTTTAGTCCCTTTGAATATGTTAACTCTGATATTTTAAGGGTTCCTTTCCCTAAAAAGTTATTTCTAGCTAATTATCCTTACCAAGGAACTTAATCTGTCAGACTGTCTTACTAATGTTCCTCACAATGGGGGCTGGTTCAGGGAATAGAAATGGAGTTAATGGGGAAAATTAAATACTTAGAGGATGTGATTATTTGGGGATTTTCTTCTAAGGTGATGAATGTTATCTGTATCATCATTTTTTCTCTTTCTTTCTTAAATTAAGCCTGGCGCCTGGGTTAGAAGAAGGGAAGAAGGGCCCCAAATCCTCTAATGGGAAGTTGTTTACACCATGCCCCTTCCTGCCCCTAAAGAGGTAAACTGCTAGGATATGTTTGATCTCCCCACATTTCAGGGAGCAGACAGTGATGTGAGCTTGGGTCAACATGAAAGGAGGGGCCATCTGGTAAGATTCTGTCCTGCTAATAGCAAATCAAACTGTCATTTCCAATTGTATGTTTTCTGCTACTTCAAAGCTTTTTAGATAGAAACTTCAGAAGCAATGTAATTTCTCAAGTTAGCCTGTTACAAGTTAGGTTTAAAGTAAGTACTAGCAGAAAATAAAATTCCCCCAAGATAAAATATATATAAAATATAACACTGGAGAATGTTAAAGTGTTACATACGTTAAAGGACTTGGCGTAGACTATAAGTGGTTTTATGATTTTATAGAGTAAATCTTATTGCTTGAATTATTCTGGCGGTTGCCTGAAAATCAGCAGTTACTTTTTTGGCTTGTACTGTAATTGCTTGTTTTGTGTACCTCCTCCCTCTAGCTCTTTGGTGGCTTTCAGTGACCATTATTGATCCTCATGTGCCCAGGGCCTAGAACAGTGCACGTTGTTCATAAATGAGAGCTCTTTTGCTCCTGACATCCTTACCGGGGAAGGAGGCATCCCCGTACATAGCAGAGAACCCTTACTCTCTTACCGCTCAGCCTGGAAAGAAACGATGATGGTTTTAAGATGCTCATTGCACCTTAGATATATTTTTTATGTTGCTCTTTTAAAAGTCATTGCAGTTTAGTATCGTGTAAATATTGCAAGTACAATACCAGTCCTCTATAATTTCAAATATCACATGGATGGCTTCCCCTATAAAGACTTTCTAAATGTTGATTTTTTTTTGAAGCTTAATATTGTAGAGCTCTCTGGTGTGAGCTATAACTCCATGAACTATCTACTTCAAATGGGAACTTTACAGGAATCACTGATGATGATAGTGATAGAGGCTTGTTGGAAGCTAAATGAAGAAAGGAATAAGGTACATAATTAGCACAGTATTGAACTTCTGCAGACTTCCAGGCACTATGCTAAGAATTTGAGATTTACCAGTAAAAAAGTTACCAAAAAAAAAAAGAAATTCTCCAACATGGTGGAGTTTATAGTCTCTGAGGAAGGTGGTAGGGGAGACAGACAACAGAAAATAATCATTACAAACAAGAAAATGATGTACTGTGTTCGGAGGCAATACGTGCTACGGGACAAGAAATGGAGAAGGTGGGGGCAGTGTGGATGGTAGTTTGAAAAAGGCAGGCAGGGCAGGTCTCAGTGCGATGCCATTCCAGTCAAGACTCAAGAGAAGTGAAGTCCCGAGACCAGGGGGAGGCCCCCTGAAGACACGGGAGGCAGCCGGGCCCCCAGACAGGGCTGCTTGTCACAGCCCAGCAAAAGGGAGAGACCCGTGTGGGGGAGTAATTATTTGAAGTGATCTTTTTTAACCTAGTGTGTGCAGTATGTTCAAGGTACTTTTCAGTGAACAGGAGGTGTTACCTTTAAAGGTGCACAGGAATGGTCAGTCACCGATCCTGGATGACATTCATCCTGGATGACTTAGTCCCAGGCTGGAACTGAGACCCGAATCTCCGTTCAGGTTCACACAACAAGAAGGGAAGTGCAGCATTTTCTTGCCACGGGGGGGGGGGGGGGGGGGG